>JAWNNL010000292.1:0-270640 GCA_035045005.1 Liodrosophila aerea
GCCAGTGTGACCGGTCGCCATCAAACGTGCTCGAGCTCGATAAAAAAAAAAACAAATTATTTACAAGCAATTTGTTAAAGTTTTCATTAGTCTGGGTTTTAGTTAGCTTATCTTGTTGAAGCTATGGTAAATGCTTTAAAAAGTGTTAAAATTTGATGTAATGTGGGTGACCATTATTCTAATTAGAGCTATCGATATCAGTAAATCAAGAACTAACAACAAATTACTGGAAATAATAAAGAACTTACCCCAATTATATATACTTGACTAAATGTGAATTGAGCAATTATCATTAAAATATACGTTTGCCTAATGATTACCTTAAAAATGCCATTGCTAATCGCTTACATAGCGTTGCCAGACTTTCGGAGGCTTTGGCGCTTAAGTGAGCTATTTAAATATTATGAAAATTGTAAAGAAATAAATAGATTTGCAGAAATAAGCTTTGGTTTTAATTTATCAACATAGCAAGTAAGAGCTTAAAGAAAGTTGTGAATATGGAACTCCGCACGTACACAAACGTAATGATCCATTACAACTTTAAGGCACGCACAATTGATAAACATGTACAAAGGCAAAGATTAACAGCAACAGAATTTTACGAGCGTTCTAAAAGTTTTGAATTGCAAGAGACACACAAAGCACTTGACTCATTTGCCTCTTGCTGTGTTAGAAAAGCCGCTGTCACACATGCGATCTACAACTACCACGACTCTGGCTGCTTCCGGTTTGTAGGCCGCTTTGTTTTGACAGTCATATGCGTCTAATAAAAACAACAACATAGTTTTGTGGGTGTCATAACTGCTAAGAAGAGCAGGGGAAGAGAGCAGGCAACAGCACGCGACGTTTCGGATGGTCGAGTCTTGTCTGTGCGTCCAGATGTTATGCACAATTATCATATCAGTAGCACATCATTTACAGTTAAGTGGAAAAACAGATTGGACCCAACCAATGCCGAGTACTGGGTGAGTACCCCGATCGAAGAGTTCGTCGCTTTAATAAGCGACTTCGTCTCTCAGAGCGATCAGTATTAATTAGAGTGCGAACGCGTAAGGAGTCCACATGAAGACCTTCACTTTGGATAATTTCAATTCCTATCACTACTGCTTGAACGTCGCCAAGCAGAGCTCTAACGATGACTACGTGGAGTACGACTACAACTACGAGCAGCATAGTTCATCTGGTTATGCAGACTGTGGCAAATTGGAAGGAACATGGCCGAATGATGCCACATCTTATGACTGGGATGCCATGCAACTGACAGCCAGTTTAGCAACAGCTTCTATAGCTCCCAGCCCAGACAAGCCAGCGAGCACAAAGGCTTTAGCGCCACCAGTCTCTCATCGCAAGGAGCGTACAGCTTTTACCAAAGCCCAGCTGAAGCAACTGGAGGCAGAGTTTTGTTATTCGAATTACCTGACCCGTCTGAGACGCTATGAAATTGCAGTGGCATTGGAGCTAAGTGAACGCCAGGTGAAGGTTTGGTTTCAAAACCGACGCATGAAATGTAAACGCATCAAGCAGGAGTCCTCCGGCAACGTGAAGGATAACAATTAACCTTTTCTATCATAAGACATTTTATACATTTTTTATTATCCCTTAAGTCTAATTGTAATGTAATAGAATTATTTCTTTTTTAATTTTTTGCCTAGTTTCTCCAAGGGTTTGGCTATCTTCTTGGCATCGGCAAGTTGCAACGCGTTCTTGACCTTGTCTTTGCCCGGTTTCGAAGTTGTGGATGGTTTCTTTTTCTGAATTCCACCAGTGCCTGGTTTGCGCTTAAGTAGAGTGTCCATGCGCTCAGCGTTAGACTGCTTCATTTTCGGTTTCTTTACTTTTATTTCGGGTACCTCATCATCGCTTTCATCTTCATCACTTTCGTCCTCATCTTCGGAGTACTCATCTTCATCATCAGATGCATATTTATTCTGCTTCTTCGATTTTTTGGCTGGAACTATGCTCGTATCTTCTAATTCCTCTTCATAGTCCTCATCATCGGAATCGTCGTTAAGCGTATTGCCCAACAGATCCTCCAGTCCCAGTGACTTATCCAGCTTCTTTGATTTTTTTGATTTCTTGTTCTTGTCAACACCGGGACTTTCTGAGTCGTTTGACTTTTTTACCGGTTCAACGAGCGCACTTGAAATGTTAATTCCCAAATGATTGTATTTTTCTTGCATTTTCTTTAGTTTCTTCACGCCGGCCACAGTCCGTTTTTGGCAGGCTGATTCATTCCAGTCATTTTGTTTTTTAACGCTGCGCAGTGTTTCCTTGGTTGCATTTGATATAAAAATTGATTTCCCAGCCTAAAATTAAAAATATAATATTTAAAACAATGGAACACATTTGCAAACCTTTTTTCTCACCTTATTCTGGACCTTCTTCACCGTGGACTTAAAGTAGTTGAACTTTTGCTGCTCAGGCGGTATGTACGAGGCTTTCACCACCTTCTGAAACATGAGGTAGTTATCCATGGTATCGGCGGCCACCTTGGCCACCTCTGGGTACTCAAACTCAACAAAGGCAAAGCCTTTGCTCCCGCCGGTGCGTTGAGAGCGAACCAGGCGTACACGCGTAACATGGCCAAATTGTTTGAAGTACTCACGCAGCTGTTCCTCAAAAAAACCATGGGGTAAACGCTTGACAACGATGACTCCACGTTGAGGTCGCACCTTCTTCTCAGCAGAATCCTTGGGGAGCCGTTTTTTTAGCTGTGAAAATGGACACCATTAACAGTTTTAGTTACAGTTGCCAAATGCATAGCTGGAATTGTAACTTACCTGTCCGGATACCACATTTTCTTTTTGTTCAGAAGTTTTAATGAGCACTGGCTTTTTCTGGATTTTCTGGGGTTTAGGTTTCCTAACTGGCGGCATTTCTTATGCTTTTATTTATCTAAACAAAATACTCAAAAGACAATTACAATACAAGCCGCACGTGGAACTGAAATTCTAAATGTCGATAAGTCGGTAGTGTTGAAAAACACCACTACAAACCTATTGATATGTTATTCAGTACATAACTGTAAGGGGTATTCCGTTGCATTCAAATGGCTAAACGATTCATTTTGCTATCTATATTATTAGCTATTTCCGAGAAGATAATATATTTAAATTTAGCCAAATGAGTCCGTTGTTAAATTCCATTATTTAAAGCCACATTTCTCTAGCCACCAGTGTGACCTCCTCTTGATCTTATATATGTATTTAAGCGCCATTGAATCAAATTGGAAAATGGCGGATATGGCAACACTGTAAAACAGATGTTAGTGCAATCGCGTCGTCCGCGCGTGAAGAAGCAACAAGCGAGGTGCAAATCCAATATTACAGGCACGTGTCGGTTTCAATTCGCAACGTTTATAATTAATTTGCCAACACAAATATCACAAATTAATTAATTTGTAAATAGCGCACAAATTGCAAGAACTATAACGCACGATGTTCTACCTTATTGGGCTCGGTCTTGGCGATATCAAGGATATTACAGTAAAAGGCCTTGAAATTGTAAAGCAATGTAGTCGTGTGTACCTGGAAATGTATACCTCAATTCTGGGCTGTAGCCTTGAGGATATGGTGAGTGCTCAAAGTTGTCATGGTGGTAGCAAGTAGTCAGCGTGAGCATGACGCGTTAATGTGAAATAAAAATAATGGAAATATTTGAACTTTTTCTATAATTTCCGTGTACTGTAGCAAGAGTTCTATGGACGCCCTTTGCTGTTAGCAGACCGTGACCTCGTGGAGCAAGGTGCCGATGAGATATTGGCTGGCGCTGGTGAATCAGACGTTGCCCTCCTTGTGGTTGGAGACCCCTTTGGTGCCACAACACACACAGATTTCATACTGCGCGCCAAGGAAAAGAACATACCCTATAAGGTCATACATAATGCGTCCATTATGAACGCCATTGGTTGCTGTGGCCTCCAGTTGTACAAATTTGGTGAAACGGTGTCTATTCCGTATTGGGACGAGACATGGAAGCCGGATAGTTTTTACGATAAGATAAAGCTGAATCGCCTGCACAACATGCACACACTGTGTCTGCTCGATATCAAGGTGAAGGAGCCCACCCCCGAGTCGCTCATGCGCAAACGCAAGGAGTACATGCCCCCGCGCTTTATGACTGCCGCCGAGGCCGCCCAGCAGCTGCTGACCATCGTGGAAAAGAAGGATGCTCTGGAGCGTAACACGGTGCTCAATGAGCAGTCGCTGTGCGTTGGCTTGGCACGTGTTGGCCAGGACACGCAACAGATTGTTGTTAACACGTTGCATGACATGCGTGCCACCGACATGGGCGGCCCGCTGCACTCGCTGATCATTCCCGCCAAGGAAATGCATCCGCTCGAAGTCGAGTTCTTGCAGCAATACTCCGCCAACATCAAGTTGGACGATTATAATCACTAGAAGCACCCACCGCATATTACGTACAATATTTAAGTGTTTAGGACACATTGAATTGAATTTAAGTAGCTTGAAGCTCTATGAAGAACAGTAGGATGAAAGTGATATACATTTGCATGTGGTTTCCCCCCCCGCTTAATTCCATCTGTGTAGTTTGGAACAAAAAATCAAATAAAAAACAAAAACAGAAGCAAATCTTAGCACTCGTTGCCTTTTGCGGAGTAACTCATTTAATGGGCAGCTATAGAATAGTATATGTATAAAATAAATATCTGTTATATCCATTAGGGATAGAGACCACGCATACGCCTCGATGATCCCTGGCGATCGTAAAGCATGTTGAATTTGTTCACAAACTGATGCATGTCGTTGCAGCCCTTGGTCAGTGTGCCTAAATAGCTAATGAGGCCAACGTCGTTGCATTGGGTGTAGAGCTCCTCCTGAAAGCCTGGCCCTTGCATTATGGGCAGGCGATGGCACAACGCGTATGCCTCACGCAGTATCTCCTGGTTAGCCTTCAGCTTGCCAGCCTCCACATCTTTGATGTATTCCAGTACGATTTTAATGCGGGCATTCAGCATTTTAATGGCACTGTCCTGAGCCACTAAATGCTCAGCTACCACACTCTTTTCGCCCGACTCATTTGTGGTCATGCGTGCCACATGGTCCACACCAATGCGTTCCGCCTCCTCGGTGGCCAATGTGTAGGTGAGCGGCACGAAGAGCATGGTGGCCTCTCCGTCGACCAAATCAATCAGCGACTCGAATAGTTTCACAGGCAAGTGGTCGACACTGCGCGGCAATGGATTTAGCTGCAGCATAATAGGACACTCGTTTATTTCGGCGATTTGTTTCTGGATCTTAATATCACCCAGAGTAGGACTGTCGCCGGTTGTATACCAGCCGATGAAATCTAGATCGCTAAACACCTGAAGTTACACAAAATATTCAGCAGGATAATCTTGGAGATTTTGTTTGTTACTTATACCTGCTTATATTGCTGTTCCTTTTTATTATAATAATCTTTATTTATAATTGTTTCCTCGGCAATTTCGTCGGTTTTGAGTTCAAAAGAATTCATCACCTCAATATTGCGGCCCTTTTGTTTGCCTATTAGTGCTCCGTAGACTTGGCGGGGCTCATTGTGCTGTGCACGGAAGCGAGTCCAATGCTCCGATATATTCATTACAACCAATGGATGCAAGGAAATGGTTACCGATGCAATTGTACCCGGCGCAGCCATTATGTTGCCTTTTGGGGGTTGTGGTTTAGAATCACTAGCAGCGGCTGCTGCTGAAGTACTTGGCTTAACCGACAGGTCTAGATCGACGTCCATTTGCTCCATGTTGATGTTAGATATTTGCGGACAAGGAAACAAACTTCAAGTTATAATTTGCAAATTGTTTTTTTTGTTTGGTTTTAGCAAATAATCGGCGTGCCACCACAGAGTATCGAACCAGCTGATTTATCGGGTGTTGCCACTTCAAAGTATAAAAATGCATCCAAAATAAATAAAAAAAAAACTTTATTTTCTGCGGAAATTCTTTAATCTTTTTATTTAATTAATCCAAAAATACAGGATTTATGGTTTTTACTAAGTGAATCAACCGTATGTTCACCTAAAAAAATAATACCATCTACTACATCCTTAGTTTATCAGTGGCAACCCTTAACTTCCGGTGACGTGTGTAATTTACTCATTTTAAAACATTTCCAAACAAATGTTTTGTCAAACATTATCGGCAGCTGATGCGAGGTGCGCACTTATTTAGTCAAGTTCGATGAAAAATTTTGTTTCCTCTAGCCAAAAAAAGGTTTAAGGTAAAAGGTTTGTATACCAAATTGACATCGATGTTTTGCCCACTGCAACTTCGTAATTAAAATGTGTGCCAAAAATGAATAGAAAAAGAGCCAATGAGAAAGAATTGTTAAAAATAATATAAACACCGATTTAGATGAAACAGTAATTTTAATAACGACAAATTCTCTGTAAAACCTTGTATTTGAATTTCGACGTTGGCGCACTCTGTTAATTTACATAACAGTTTAGCCAAGTGCACAACCTTAGTTAGCTAAATTCATAATTTTACTGCATGCGCCAACAGATAAAAAAGTACCATTTTTGACGCAAAAACGCCAAGTGTGGCAGCCGTGTTTTTGCCAGCAGCAATTGGTCGTGCTTTACAGAAACCGCTGAGTGCGGACGGTTTTTGTCGCGAATACAGTCGAAAATATACGTGCGCTTTTATTTGTTTTTATCGCGAAATGTGTAAGAATTATAAATAAATGCAATCGCTGAAAAGTAAATACACCAGATAAAGTGTGAAATGTGTCTATAGAAGTTAACAGCTGTTACGAGCTAATAAGAATTTTTTGGTCAAGGTATGCACTAAACTTGCTTCTGCTGTGTGGGAGTCTCAATAAAATCTTCTTTTCTGTATGTATGCATGTGACAAAACTACAAAAATAAACTAAGCGTTTACAGTCATATCCTCACTTATATGGCACAAGTTTGCTTCGGTTCTTGATTGTGTCTTCAGGGTTTTTAATTAAAACATAAATGAATAGCTAGTTATATTTCTTTTGTTGCTTTGCTCATCTTCGTTCTCTTTCGAGTTCCTTTTACAGGAAAAATCAATAAAGTCCAATTGTGACAATGGGCGCGAATACGTAAAAAGTTTTGTGTGTGTTGGTGTGTGTGAGAGCGGCTGCGCCTTGAGCTCTATGGGTGTGTGTGGGTGTGTGTGTTTGGGAAACATGCATTTCTGCTGGACTGCATGCAGACTCCTTTATCAGCGTGCGTGTGTATGTGTGCGTGTTGCTACCCCGGCAGTTGCTGTTGCGTTGTTTTTGCTGTTTTTGTTGTTGTTGTAAAGTGAATGTGGCGCACCTAATTGATAAGTATGTATTTCTATTTAGTAATTTCCCTTGCTCTTGTTTACCATAATTAATCACTCGGCCCAAGTCTGCATTCGTATTTAGTTGCATGCGCAAAATAACTTTTCAATTCAGACATATGTATTTACATACATACACATAACTGTATTTATTATGCACGCTTTATGGGCTGTATTTTCTTTCCTTTTTTTTTGTTTATTGTCTTTTCCGAGGCGTCGCAGTTGCAAACAAAACTTACTACTAGTTTTAGTATTTAGTTTCCCTTTTACTTTGCGTCTATTTACATAATCATGATCTCTGGTTGCGGCCAAAGACAATACGCAAAGCGACTGGACAACACACAATTAAAGCAACAACAACAACAACCTCAAAAAGCAACTGAAAAATAGAAAAACCAGCCAAAGCGTACAATGCTCATTAAACTTATTAGTTAGACATAGATACATACATATGTATGTACATATGTTTAGGGTGTGTGCAGAAAGTGGACTGTACTATCTACTAAATAAAACAAATGTGTGTTTTTCTTCACGTCACTTTTTATTTTATAAATATTCCAATTTAGTATTTAAAATGTATATCTATTATGAACAGCTGTTGCTGTTCATATGTAGTATATATGTATATTAATTTCTCTTAGTATTGCTTAAAATAAAACTTATTTATGCATAATAATTAACACTTGCTTCAGGGATAATCACTTGGAATTATGTACTACTTAAAATAAAAATAATAGTCATTATACTTTTTCTACTTATACATTCAAGTTAGATATACGGTTCTAAGTCATAAACTAAGATAAAATAAAACTAATATTAAATATAATACATAATCACTTTTAGTTGTCTTAATTCAATACATTTTTTTGGCATTTTACTTTATATGTATCTATCAAAATTAGAGTATTCACTACTCGCCTTGCTTCAGTACTATAATTTTTCCTTGTTTATAAATTGCGCATATTTCCATCGTGTCTTCTTTAGTGTGTCTTACGCCTTTCATCTGATCTCTCTCAATCTACAATCGTTCACAGTTTGCGATAGTTCTGCCGTTTGGACTTTTTGGTATGCAAAATGTGTGCCAAGCCAAATATGTTGCTTCCTTCAGTGTTGTACTTAAAGCATACATACAGACTCGGTTAATGACACTGAAGACCGCGGGACTGTTGGTGGGGGAGGAGTGGCTCCGCGAGACTAGACAAGTGACGCACACATAGCAGATATATTTTTTTTCGCATTCTTTGTGGTACTTTGCCAACAAGATGCACAAACACACACACATACATACATATGGAAATGTACAGACATATGTATGTACATGCACTGCACTGAGCTTTGACTAATTGATGAAGTGCTGATGAATCAACAGTCTAGCCCAAATGCCGGCAGTGAATAAGGAAAAGCTGAGGAACTTTAAAATGAACTCTTGAAGGAAATCCCTTTTTGATTGCATAACATTAGCAAATGTATACAATATTTCCAACACATTGCTAAAATATTCAATGTTTATCAATAACGATAGAGTTTAGGGCAAATAATTTATATTTTAGAGCAATAGAACTTATGTCATATATCAGATATTGTTTTCTCAAACTAGCGAACTTATTTTCAGTTTTTATGATACTCGAGTTCAGCATGTACTTTAATTAAGTCCAAGTTGATTAAACAGTGTTCTTATTAAGTTGCATGTTTGTTATATTGGGAGTATACTGTCCATTTATCATTCATACTAGGCCTAATCAGAGATAGTAAATGCTCTTATCAGAATGCTCCGCATCGAATCACTTCCATTCGTTTCTATGTAGAACGTTGACTAAGCGATATACGAGTTATGAGATTACGATACAGTTATACAGCACAATACTATATATGCAGTGTGTTTTTGAGGTGAATGATTAGGCCACACCGATATTATCCAATTACAATGAGAATGCGTATTCTGATTTGTATACGAATTTGATGAATTTGCCAATTGGAGCCGAAAGAACAAATGCCATGAGAGAGGGTCAACCCAGTTCACAGGCATGAGTGTACAAAATTTAACCATGTCACACACACACACACACACACACCTGAATGCTACGCATATGGGCAATTATATGGCGCATGCGCCGCTGCCATAAGAAATGCAGCGAATTCAGCTCCCAATTGCACAGCGCATAACTCAACGGCAGCTCAAATGAGAAATAGTATAACAACAGCAACAATAGCAACAACAACAACAGCAACAATAACATTAAACAGCTGAAAACGCATCTGTATCTTTTTCATGCACTGGAAATTCCGCAAAGACGACGCCGATCCGCTAACTTTCTAAAAAAAACAACAACAAAAATTAGATAGATGCAGTAGCAGCTAATTATGTTCATCATCATCATCATCATTGTGATTGCATTGCTATTGCTATTACAATAACTATTTTAGTTAGTAGCTAGTAATTTCTATACACATATCAATTGGCTAATTGGTAATTTGAATTGATTGCCAAGGGTGTTAACTAGAACAGCGATTTATGTAGTCATAGATTAAACAGTTGAATAACAACATCAATTAGCATATTATTATGGAGAAAAAACCAGAAAAGATACAGTCGGGCGCAACCTAACAGTTGGAGACACTGAAATTAATATTTTACAAGACTGTTTTCTGTTATTACTTCCTTGTTCATGGTCCGATATAGAGGACTCAAACTGTGGATACTGTGTCAGTTAACTGAACATTATGGTCGATTTGAAAATGATCTACTTAGACATACGACAAAAAAAAGAATTGTGTATTTAGCTCTAGTAGACAGACAGACAGGGCTATATCAACTCAGCTTGTCGTCCTGATCAAGAATATATCCACTTTATGGGATCTACCGTGCTTCATTCTGCCCGTTACATACATTTTTTAGTTGCACAATCTTAATAAACCCCTTATTACTTCATTAAAGTGCAGGGTCTAACAACATAAACTAATTTCCTCTGTTCTTATTTCCCTTTCAGGACATGGCGCTTTGACTGACATCCCCAGAGCAGTTTAAAGCAGATGGATATGTCGCTTACACCTGAGCTGGAGGATCATGGCGATGGAGGGCACGAAGGTAGCTTGGTCACGGCTATGGCTGGTGTTAGCCTAGACGATGCAGATGTTGATGTTGATGTGGATGTGGATGTAGATTCAGTACCAGAGCGTAAGCCACATTTTTTGGATTATGATGCTGCAGTGCCACCGGATTACGATGACAACTATGGCTACAGAGCTCCGGCCGGGGAACAGCTGAAGATGGATAAAAAGTACGAGCGCGATGGTGAGATTAGTGACTATGAGTTGGCAGCCAGTGGTTACACCAAGAAGGAGTTCACGCAGGATGATAATACGCTGCATTTCACACAAAGCGTGGGAGTTGGTGTTGGCGGCGTTAAGAAACCGCCAACTAAACATTTTCTGGATGAGAATCCCATACCGCCGGACTATATGCTGGCACAGGAGCTGCGTGAGCATCGTAGTTTGGATCGTAACTTTGAGCGGCAATCGGCTCAGCAGCAGCAGCAAAAGGAGCTAATGCCGCAGCAGCAGCGACTTGGCTCACCGGCGTCAAGCACAACCACCGCAGTGGGTCGAGTCTCGCGCAGCAAGGAGCCATCGTATACATTGTCCCGGTTTCTGGATAGCGATACGGCGCCACCGATGCCGCGCTTACCCAAGGGCACAGCCTGGACAAGCACATCCGAGGTGGATGCCACGCTCGGTGCCAAGGTGGAGTGTGTCTATTCATTGCTCTCCATGCTGGGCTCCAATGATCCGCTGGAGATGTCGAAGAAGTTTCTCGAGCTCTCCGGCAATAGTCAGAGCTGTGCAACACTGCGACGTTCCGGCTGCATGCCACTGTTAGTGCAGATGATGCATGCCCCGGATAATGATCAAGAGGTGCGCAAGTGTGCCAGCCTGGCGCTGCACAATGTCGTACACTGTCACCCCGACGAGAAGGCAGGTCGACGGGAGGCCAAGGTGCTGCGACTCCTGGATCAGATTGTGGACTATTGCAACTTTCTGAAGACATTGCTCCAGAGTGGTGGTGAAGCCATTGCCGATGACTCGGATCGTCATCCGCTGGCGGCCATTTCGTCGCTGATGAAGGTTAGCTTCGATGAGGAACATCGACATGCCATGTGCGACTTGGGTGCACTGCAGGTCATACCCAATCTGGTGCATCTGGATCATGCTGTGCACGGACCCAAGCCAGAAGATCAATGTTGCAATTCGCTGCGTCGCTACGCCTTGATGGCGCTGACAAATCTCACGTTTGGAGATGAGAACAACAAGGCATTGCTCTGTGGTCAAAAGCAGTTCATGGAGGCGCTGGTCGCCCAACTGGACACAACCGGACCCGATGACTTGCTCCAGGTGACTGCCAGTGTCCTGCGCAATCTATCTTGGCGTGCCGACAGCAACATGAAGGCGGTGCTCAATGAGATCGGCACAGTGACCGCCCTGGCCAAGGCTGCCATGCGCAATAAGAGCGAGAATACCCTCAAGGCCATACTCTCTGCCCTGTGGAATCTATCGGCCCACTGCAGCACAAATAAGGCAGAGTTCTGTGCCGTTGACGGAGCACTCGCCTTTCTGGTGGGCATGCTGAGCTACGAGGGTCCCAGCAAGACGCTGAAGATCATTGAGAATGCTGGCGGCATACTGCGTAATGTCTCCAGTCACATAGCCGTCTGTGAACCATATCGACTCATACTGCGTCAGCACAATTGCCTGGCCATACTCCTGCAGCAGCTGAAATCAGAGAGTCTTACGGTGGTGAGCAACTCATGTGGCACGCTATGGAACCTATCGGCGCGTTGCCCGGAGGATCAGAAGTTTCTTTGGGATAATGGAGCCGTGCCGATGTTGCGTTCGCTTATACACTCCAAACACGCAATGATCTCGGAGGGCAGTTCATCGGCACTTAAGAATCTATTGAATTTTCGTCCCGTCTTACAGAATCAAGATCAACTCGATCCCATTGCACGCTCCATGGGCCTAAAGCAGCTGCCCACGCTCAAGGCGCGCAAGCAGAAAGCCCTGCAGCAGGAGCTGGGTGAGCGGCATGCGGAGACCTGTGACAATCTTGACACTGGAAACAATGCCAGTGTGAGCAAGGCGCGGCGTCATCCCGCTGCACGGCTAACACGCTCAACCATGCTCACCAAGAGCGACAGCCGTGACTCTGTCTATTCAGCCAAATCGGATACGGCATATGAGCATCTGATGCGCTCGGATTCAGCGCCTCAACGCTCCAGCCAGGGACAGACGACATTTGAAATTGAACTGGAGCAGGATACGGAAGCCATCGAGGAGCAGCCCATTGACTACTCTGTCAAGTACAGTGAAGGAGCTGCCGGTGGCAGCAGTAGCAACAATATTGATAGCAAAACAACAACATATCAGGAAACAGACTTGGATCAGCCCACAGATTTCAGTCTGCGCTATGCTGAGAATCAATTGGAATCCGATTTGAAGCCGGCCGAAGTGGATGGTGCCGTCACCAAACCGGTTGAGGCAGAGGGGCAAGAGATACTGCTGCTGTTAGATGACAGCGTCAAGTGTTATCAAACCGAAGATACGCCCTATGTCATATCAAATGCCGCATCTGTTACGGATTTGCGACAGGTGGTGGCTAAAGCGGACGCAGAAACATCGCCTTCCGCTGAGCCCATTGAATCTGATATCAAATCCAATTTGCCGGCCACAGAAGTTATCCAACCGCAAACATCAACCAAGAAACCTGCATCAAAACAGTCCCAGTGCGCCTCGGGTTCATATACACCGGAGAAACCTGTATACTACTGCGAGGAGGGCACGCCGGGTTACTTTAGTCGCTATGACTCACTCAGCAGCCTGGATGAGGCGGGCAAGACTGTCAACAAATCAGCCAAGTCGCAGCCGGCGAATGAGCAGGTGCAACCACAGGAGGAAGCCACACTGGCCAAAGGTGCTGCTGCGAATCCGGGTACTAGCAGTTCGGCGCTGGAGACGCCGCTCATGTTCTCCCGACGCAGCTCAATGGACTCGTTGGATGTGGACGTGGATGTGGCAACTTGTGACGATAAGAGTTCAGTGGTTAGTGATTTTAGCCGTTTGGCCAGTGGGGTCATCTCACCATCAGAGCTGCCAGATTCGCCCACACAAAGTATGCCACAATCGCCTCGTCGGATTAGTGTGGCTAGCTCCAATAATGCTCTGCCCCCTGCGAACGTACCTCGTCCACTGCGCAGCGTCTTCGAGGATGATCTGAGCAGTTTCAATGTGGAGCATACGCCGGCACAGTTCTCCAATGCGACCAGCCTGAGTAACTTGAGCATTGTGGACGATGATAAGCCGTTGGGTGAGGACAATGACAACGATAAGGATGATGAACTGCTACTGGCCAGCTGTATCAATATGGGCATGCAACGTGGCACAGCAACAGCTTCGTCCCCGGCTCCGGTCACAGCTGCAGAGGAGACTACACACAGCTATTGCACCGAGGGCACACCGGCACCGCTTTCCAAGGTGGGTAGCCAAACGAATCTGTCAGCCATATCCATCAACTCGGTGGCTGGCAACCAAGCACAACGCTACTCGCTCAATCTATCCGATGATGTGTCCTCCAATGCGTCGGATTGTGGTGTGGGTGCAGCGGCAGCAGCCACGCAGTCAGCAAATCTACTGCAGCAATGCATACGCGATGGCATGCAGAAGGCAGTGACAGTGACTGTGGCAACTGGCAATCCCGAAAATGACCCCATTGCAATGCTGCGTCGAGGTGGAAATGTGTTGCCTGCCTATCTGCCTGTGGGTGATGAGATGAGCAAGTATCTGGTGGAGAATAGCCCATGCAACTTCTCTGTCGCCTCGGGACTGTCCAATCTGACCGTGGGCTCTAGTCTGGTGGGACCTGCCGTGCAGCTGCAGGAGCAAACTGGGTATGTGTTGTGAGCTCCTTAGCTAAATCCCATTTACAACTGTTTCTGCTCTTTCTGCAGAGACATTGTTGCCAAGCCAGTGCATGCAGTCAACCAGTTGGCAGCTGTAGCCCAGCCAGAGCAGGCTAGACGAGCCCCGCAGTGGCAGGATGATTCATTGAGCTCCTTGTCCATCGACTCGGAGGATGATACCAATTTGCTGAGTCAGGTAAGACCGTTTTTGAAGAAATACCAAAGGCTGAAATTAAATACTTATGTCCTTTTTTTAGGCTATTGCCGCAGGCTGCAATAGACCGAAATCGAATCTTGGCTTCAGCTCGAACGCAACGAGTAGCAAACGTTCCAGTTCGCTGTGCTCATCATCCCAGCCCATAGCAATCAATGCGGCAACATCGGCAAGTTCTTTGAATTCAGCGATTAGTGCGCGTAAGACGGTGCAGCAGGAATCGTATAGTTCTGTGGACTCGAGTGACTCCAATGATAATCAATCTAAGTCACTCTTCGAACTGTGCATACTGAATGGCATGTACAAGTCAAAGGAACCGGGCAGATCGCCCCAGCTGTCCTCTGCCACAGCCACGACACACTCTAATCCCAATCTGAAGCAATTCGATTCGCTGCCCGTACAGCTGCCAGTGCAATCGAAACGGCGTCATCATCACCATCACCACCATCATCATCAGCAGCAGCAGCAGCAACAACAGCAGCAGCAGCGTGATCGTGAGCGGGAGCGTAAAGATGAAAAGCTGCTGATGGAATGCATTAACACGGGCATCTCCAACAAGATAAATGTGCCAAAAAACGCGCAAGCTACGTCTGCAGCTGTATTGGAACCGTGTCACCCAATGGCAGCTACTACATCAGCAAATGCCAACAGCACAGCAGCTCCAGACGTAGACAAGAAAACGCCACTCGCAATACGCCCAAGCAATCTTCTCAATCAGAGCCACAGTCCTCAACAGCAGCAGCCCTACCATCCCAATCACAACGGCATCGTCATCGACACAGACGGAGTAAGAAGTCCAGCTCGAAGTCAAGAGACCGATCAATCGATCGATCCCGTGACCGTTATTGGGTCTAGTCAAGACATCGATGCGGAACGCTCCAGCGATGAATCGAATCAGTCATTCATACTGGACACCTCGGTCAGGTTGGATGCGGTGGTAGATGCTGCCAACTTGACAAATGCTAACGTTAGCTCGGACAAGCAAAGAGATCCCGATCTGATGCTCAAATCTGTGGAACGTCTCACGCTGGAGTTTGTTACATCCGCTGAGCAATTGCGCACGGGCAACAGTCAAAGTCAGAGCCACAGTCACAGTCACAGTAGGAGTGACCAGAATGACACGTGGAATGAGCATACGTGCCCCAATGATGTCTCCTTTCCAAGTATTAGTCAATCGGCTCCAAAGTTGGCTTCGTTTAGCTATGATGATGATGCTAATACTGAGGATGCTACACAAGCGGCGGAACTGCATGACTTTGCCGAGATTACTCCAACGAATGAGACACAAATGCTGCCTTCAATGGGTCTGGAATCATTGGAGACGCCAACTGTGAAGGAGGCGCCGAAGCAGGAGCAGCATACCCATGCCGCAGGGTTAAACTTTCAGCTGGGTGGAGAGGTGCAGAATGCTGCAGTGCAGCAGCGTATGCTGCTTTTTAATGGAACCACTTCCTCCATGATGACAAATTCCACAATAATTGCTTATGAGGCACGCGCGCTGGCCGAGAACCTGCAACAGCTGCAGGCGAATGTCGATGATAATGATGACAATGCACAGCTGACGTTCAGCATCAACAACAGTTTGGATCTCGAAAATGTGCGGCCGCCTTCGGGAATGGACTCGTTGAACTCTGCCTATAATACGCAGCCCAGTTCATTGCGTCTGACATTGCCCAGTAAATCACCAAGATTTGCGCGTAAAGCATTTCCAGCTGGATTGGTGGCCAAACGGGCATTGGGTCAGCTGGCAGGCAGTGCGGAAAGCGTTAATTCCAGTTGTAATCTGCTAGACAACATAAAGCCACCTTCGCTAATGGATGAGCTACTGGACTCCATGATTAGTGTAGACAGTATACAGTCAGAGGTGGCGGATGGCGAACAGGATTGCAGCATGGCTACCACCATATCGTTGTCCAACTATGAGACGGCTGCCTGTGATGATCAGACTATAACGTTGACCGTGCTCCAAAGCTGCTGTGACTACGATGATGAGGAGGATGCCACCATGAATGAAGACTTTAGCTCTGCGGAATCGACGCCCAAACAGGGATCCACACCTTCGCCTAATCGTCGCACACTGACGCCTAAGCAGAGACGTCGTCTGGCCAAAGATCGCTACAAGACATACACCATCACCAGCAGCGATCTGGATGCACCCGATGCTAACGAGACGTTACAAATTGAGATTGTAGAAACTGCAACGCCAGCAGCCACAGCAACGCCCTCACCACGCCTCAATGGCCGACGACGCGGCAGTGCGGAACGCTATAAGACGCAGTTGATCCAATGTCCTCGCCAGCTGCTGCAACAGGACGACTGCCCCAGTGAACCAATGGCCTCTATACGCGCCATGATGCAGCAGTTTACCTACATCACGGACATCGATTTTGGCCAACCCAGTCAACCGGAGGAGCCAACAGCTCAACCTGATGATCCGCCCAGCTGCGAAGGTGACCAGAATTCAGAAACAGAATCGTGTCATGGTCATGGTGCTACAACACCCCCATTGGATGTGCCTGCACCAAATCTAGCCAAGTCCAAGAACTCAACACCACCACCAACCCTCGAGCCGGCTGCTGCAGTCAAGGTGGTCCGTGGACGCAAGAAGCCAGCGTACATATCGCCCTACAGCATGCAGAGTCAGCGCAATAGCAGCGCGGCCGCAGCCAGTGCCAAGAACAAGACGCTATCGCCCACAATTGCCAAGCGGAATGCGCTGCCAGGCATGCGGCTCCCAGCCAAAAAGAAGACAGCGACGCCTCCGCCTCCAACAACTGCATCGCGGCTGGAACGTCAGGGCACGTTTGTCAAGGATGAGCCCACAAATAGCAATGCACAAGTGCCCATTGTGGATGCAGTGAGTCCGACACAACGGGCTTCCAAATTGCCTACAAAGCGCACAACAACGACAGCCACAAGGGCAACTCCAAGCACAACTACAACCAAGAGCGCCGCATCGTCGCCGAAGCGAATGATTGCTAAATCCATGGGCAGCAGAGTGATGCCACCACAACAACGTGCCAACACAAATATACGACTGGCCAGCGCCAAAGCAGCAGCTGCCTCGCGCGCAGCCGCTCAAGCGTCACGTGTATCGGCCACCACGCCCCCCTCGCGCAGCAATTCCAATTTGAATGGTGGGAGCGCAGTTAGCGCTGCTGTTGCTGCTGCGGCCAAGATCAACCAAGCGCAGAGTCGCATTGCCAACATTTGGAAGCGTGTGGATGAGGCCAAAACCAAAGGCAAGACTTCCACCACCATCGTCACGACCAAGTCGAGCAATTTAAAGACACAACAAACCAAATCTTCCAATACAATAAACGGCACTGCAGCACGTACCACGCTGCTGCGCAGTTCCACATTTGACAATACGCCGCCAGGAGGACCGGTAACAGGAACTGGAGCTGTAGCTGGAGCAGGTGTCAGTGCCAAGTCGCGTCTGCCGGTTGTGGGTGCACGCAAATAGTAGAAGCGCACAGTGGAATTTAACTGATAGAAAAACTATACATACACGTTCAAATGAGTGACCAGTGTCAGTCTAATACTGTTACCGTGTAGCAGCTCAATAGAGTGAACACGGGCTGTTGTAGTTCACACTTTCGAGCAGGCAGTCTACTTTATAGCGTTGTATACAACTATAAAGCAGTTAATGCTGTTAATCCAATTCAGAGTCAGAGAAATGGAGCTCCAAATTCGCGTAGCCAAATGTAATCCCTAGTATACATATATATTAATATATATATAACTATATCAGGCCTTTTAAATGAAAGAGTGTACAATTTGAATACAATATTATAATATTATAATTATAGTACCTCTAACAATTGTGTATACCAATACCAAGTAGCTGGCCTAATTTCATTTCTTCATACATACTTATTTTTTACAATTAGTCAACAGATTTGTTTCTTTTAATTGCCTTTGGCTTACTTTCGCAAACCAAATATTATTTACAAAAGAAAGAGTTGAGTAAAACGAAAAATTAACACTTATAGTCACTGCTTTTTAAGTACATTTAGTAAACCTAGACATTCGATACATATATTACACATGTATTAAGTTTATAGTAACTGTAAGCGTATTTGTAACTTTGATTAACAGCTTGCGTATTTCCGATTTGTAGTTAGTTTTGTTTTAAGCCAATTTACTACAATTCTAATACATGTAACCTTAAAAAATACGAATAAATCAAATCGCTTTTCGACAACACGAATTGAAATTGTGTAACTGGAAAATGTGTACAACAGGCAGAAGAAGGCGTGGCAGACTTTATGAAGTATATGATCAGGATAACAAGCTGAGTTAGAGCCATTATACTATTTGGCAGTTAGATTCTCCTATTTCTCCTGTCTGAACTTTCATTATCTCTAATTGCAGAAATTACCGAGTTCCATTCACAGCTAAAGTGGAAAGAAGAAAATTGATATCATCGTAAATGCTTTCCTCATGTAATCACTCAAAAATTAAAAATATTTATTTATCAAAATTTTTAGTTGTCAGGTTAATTTATTTTTAAATTATATTATGAACACAACAGATGCCCGCGCAACTATTGGAAACGTTGTCGAAGTGAAAGCCGCGCGCTGGTATTCGATTCTTCTCCAGATTACTATACCGTATACTGTGTCCGGTCTGGCCACGGTGCTAGCTGGGATACTACTTGGTCATGTGCAGAAATGGAAGGTATTCATGCATTTGGATGAGCTGTTCATTTTGGTGCCCGTACTAGGCGGATTAAAGGGTAATCTGGACATGTGTGTGGCATCGCGGTTGGCCACTTATTATCACATAGGTGGCATGCAAAGCAGATCGGCGAAGCGCAAAATATTTATTGGGAATTTGGCATTGGTGCAGGTGCAATCAATTCTCTGTGCCCTGTTATTGACCTTTCTAGCCGTCGTATTCAATTCGTTTATGAGTGTGATAAGGTTACCTCACTATCCAATACTCGCGGCAGCAGCACTGCTAACTGCCTCCACATCATGTCTGGTCCTGGATTCGCTGCTAATGGTTATTATATTAGTCTCGCAACGATATCGTATCAATCCGGATTATATAGCCGCGCCGTTTGTGGCATCTATGGGCGATGTCTGTTCCATTACTTTGCTCTCTTACAGTGCTGCATTTTTCTATGATTACGATGATGAATATAACTGGGTTAAGTTTTACGTGATTGCCTTTTATGTGGCTTTCATTTTTCCAATATCCCTACATGTTGTCCTCAAGAACTCGTATACGCGTCCGGTGCTTCTTCATGGCTGGGCTCCTATTCTTATCGCCTTGGCCTTAAGCATGGTTGCTGGAGTTATACTCGCTAATAAAGTGCATGATTTTCAGGGATTCGCTATATTCTTTCCCATTATCAATGGCCTTACCGGCAACCTGGTGTCCATTCAAGCAAGCAATATGGGATCCCTCCTCTACCAGCTGCAACAACCGGGCGTTATGCCGGAAGGTATAAAACTCTGTATGCCACCACATCGTGTGTTCTGCTGTGGAACAATATATTCGCTTGTTGCCCGGATTATCATTATTATCTCAATACCAGAGAATCTTGTGCTGGTTTATTTGGCCGATTATGTGTACACGTTCTCCTTGACGGTACATATCGTGTTTTGTTTAACTTTTAATTTCTTCAGTTTAGTACTACTGGTCATTATGCTATATACTTCGCATTTCCTTGTCCATTTACTATGGAAATATAAGAAGGATCCGGATAGCGCTGCTATACCCTATCTAACGGCAATTACAGACTTAGTGGGCACGTGCTTTTTATTTATAATGTTTGAAACACTGGCACATACTGATTTTGCATACAAAGAAAAATGAATTTTAAAAATGCGCTGTACATTTAATATTGATATTTCGCGGCGTCGGATAACGATACTTTTGTAATTACTGAGTTGATGGTAACCCTATTCCGAAATGAAGAGTTAAATTTGGCGCAAGTTTGAAGCAGGCTTTCATTATTACCTCGGAAATCATTAATACCGGACTCAGCCCAACAGAATTAGTTATTCAGTATTTAAAAGCATTGTATTTATACACCTTTTCGACATTTTGTTCAATAATTATAAGTATGTGAATAATAATAATAATTAATAAATAGGGGTGTGTTTTGTGTGCTAGAGCAGCGTACTGATTTTTTTCTTTAGTATTTAGTATTTTGCCGTTTTAGAAATTCGGTCTCACTGCAATTTAGTATTTTTCATAAATCAAATTGTGTACAATTTAATGTTTGCAAAACCTGGTCACACCTAAAGAGAATTATTTTTATTAAAAACATAAAACAACCAAACCAAAGCAGCGAAAAGCAGCAAGAGCAACGAGTGAGTCCAAGTGACAAACAAATAAAAATAAAAAAATCAATGACTATTTCTGTGCCTACATATGAAACCGAGAACGCGACGTAGCAGCAGTGTAAAGAGAACAACTCTAAAAGACCTTGAGACCCCCAACTACTTATCCAGTGCTTGTGCAGCAGTCTGCTATTTTCAAGCGTCTATTTACATTTTTACCCCACCTGGACTGAGGGTCGAGCAGACAGGTGTTGTTGCTGTCGTTGTTGTCATCATTGACACACCGTCATCTTGTGTTGTTTGAAGCAACGCGTTTTATTACTCTCTTGTGTATTTGTTAAATAACTCAAACGAAACTCACACGCACCTATGAACATAAATGCATAGATATGCATACATATGTACATTCGTTGGTGTGAATGTGTATAGATTCATGCGTACCTAATCAGTGACAGTGGTATTGCCAAAGATAAGAGCAGCAGCAGAAACACACACATACACACATCCAGTCAGCGACAGCGCCAGCGCATTGCCCACGGTTGTACGCAGCTGGCTAACTGACTGACTGACTGGGCTAACTGTGACTCAACCTCAACGTTAACGTTAACGCTAACGCTCTGCCAGCGCCCCGCTATTACAATACAATACTCACTCTTATTGTTGTTGTCTTTGCTGTTGTCACCATTGCGGTCGCTGCTGCTGCGTCTCGGGCGCGATTGTGTTTTCCATTCATATTCATTTCAATGCGCGACATCAAAAGTCAAAAACAAAAAAAGAAAATCGAATAAAGAAAAAACAACAATAAATCCAGTTGACCAAATTTTTCGCAATAACTGTGCTTGTCTTATGTGCGGGGTTCGCTCTGCATTTTGTTCATCGTTTTTGTATTTTGCTTTATTATTAATTTAGTCATTGTTTTGTTGCAATTGCCGTTATTTTAAACCACAACAACAAAATGATAATAATAAATGTGGTATATTCATAATTTAATACGTGGTATGTGTACACACAGCAAAGCCGCTGCGCCGCCGCATAAATGATAAGCACGAGCACCATGAGGTCACAGGACGGTCAGCAGGCAGCTGGACTGTCTCGACCCAAAAACAATACACCCAGCACACAACTGACCGCCGAGGAGAATGATGCTGTCTTCAGATTATTGGGGAGAAAGTGTCAGGTAGGTTGCATCCAATAAGTACTACGCATATGCACACACCTAAGGGATTATAATAAAGTGTGTGTTTATAATAGTATACATGATTAATCCATGTGATTAATGTTAAAAGTTCTGCTATACGCGTAGGCGATGAAGTCAATTCTCGATATGTACTAAATGCGTCACATATACAAACATATTTATACTACTTACAGTGAACTGTCGCTATACCAGACATTAGTTTTATTTTAGCTGCTCAGCTGCTTGCAACTAAACCTAATTTATTTCGTTTGAAAAATTTAAAGTACAAGAAAAAGTAAAGCAATGTCAGAATAGGCTAAAACTTTTAGACCTTTTAAACCAATACCAGCGTGCTCCGGGCAGTGGAAGCTTTCAATTTATTGATTGTGCACTGTACACGATTCATATGTTCATGTTGATAAACCACTTCCTGCGGCTGCATTACCAGCTCAAGTATCCACCTCATGGCACAATTATACGAGCTGCAATTGCACGCTTTCAATTGAATGCGTTAAGGAATAGGGGACCTTGGTAACCTTAGATTTCTACACATTTTACATTATTTGCATAAATATAACACAACCGAGTGCATTGCTTATCAGTGATTTAGTCACCAAACTGCTGAAAAACGTTGGAAAAAAGGCAAATAATTCCATATAAGAATTCCAAAAGTTGATAAGCTTTTGCAATTGATAAATTGTGTGAAATAAATACGGGGTATACTTATCTTATCGCCGTCGCCATCCAAGCCAAACACTCGTTAGCCAATGCCAAATGATAAGAGGCAACAAGAACCTCTATGGCACGGTAGAAAGCCCGAAAATTATACTGGAAATACTTGCCAGAGTTAACAAAAAGTCATAATTATTGAGCTTGCATGTAAAAGTTGTTTGTGGCTGTCTTTAATTGTAATTCACGCTTTGCTAATTCACCACTTTCCATTGACAAACATTTAAAATGCCTTTAAAGCTCTGACGTTGCGCTAATTAATGTTTAAACAAGTAAACTCCGCTGTCCAAGCCAAAAAGTTGGAGTAGAAGATGTATTTATTATATGGTATGAACTTGTAATAATAACAATCTGAAACTAGTTTGCAGATTTAAGTTCAGTTATAATTGCAATGGAATTTTAGGGAAAGTATTTAGTATTTAGTTCACTGCTGAGAAGATTAGCTAGATTAATTGCTATTGAGTGTGGGAATATAGTCAGGAACTTATACTGCTTTGCTCATACATAAATAACTTATCGAACTGTCCGCAAATACCTTAAGCAGCATTATTTCT
The DNA here is from genome assembly GCA_035045005.1 of Liodrosophila aerea. Classification (NCBI taxonomy): domain Eukaryota; kingdom Metazoa; phylum Arthropoda; class Insecta; order Diptera; family Drosophilidae; genus Liodrosophila; species Liodrosophila aerea. Next base: position 23,218 of record JAWNNL010000292.1, read on the forward strand.
CAATATTTCTTACATTCAATCATGACGAAGGAGAAGAGGAAACAGTCCATCACCTCCTCTGTTCTTGTCCTGCTCTATGTAGAACTAGGTTCTCTTACCTGGGAGCCTACCATCTGACAGACCTTGCTCCAATAAAGCTAAGGAATCTGAGACGGTTCATAAAAGCCTCAGGCTGGTACCACAATGGGCCTCTTTTGGCCTAAGTGAGCTGAGGTCTATTCCTCAACTACCGCCCAACCTAACCTAACCTAACCTACATTCAATTATTATAGTAGCAATAGGTTTCTATTCGTCAGCCCGGCCCACAAGATCACAACTACAAAATTCATTGTCGGCGCCAGCGCGACGCACAAGCAGAGCGCAAACCGGTGCATTGTGTTCTCTGAGCAAATATGTACGAAATACACACATTGCGTTTATCGTTGTTCAACACTGCTAAAAAATAGCTGTTTTTCTGACATTAAGTAACTGGTATATTCTAATATATTCGATCTGCAATCGTTTCGGCCAGTGTCATCATATTTTTAAATGTTTTGTGTACAAATTTGCCAAGACACTGTTCTAGATTTGTTTTTTTTTTGTCATTTCTTACTCTAGAAAATGAAGAAAACCTTTAAACTAACTTGATTGTTTGGTTAGTTTTAACCCATAAATATTTAAGTTGTCAAACACGCCCTATGGCCCATTGTACTGCGTCTGACGACACTGCTTAGTTACAGTTGCTGGCGCCGCAGTCGACTGCAGTGTTTAGCGTGTGATAACGCCTAAAGAGCAGCAGAATTACCTCACCAACACGTTGTTATTGTTAATAGTATTGTTACTGCAGTTCATTTGTCGCCCGTTTGTTGGCATTTTGTTATTTTGTATTAACTTATTTAACGCATATTTTTGTACGTTTTGCCAACTGGAAAACTGGACTTTCTAATTGCTGTTTATGTCTGTCTGTCTGTCTGTCTGTCTGTGTCTCTGTATTCAACTGTTGCCGTTTTGCAGACGCTACAACAGCAATTGTTGTTGTTGTAACTGGGCTTTAATGCGCACCATTGCTAAGGCCCCGCCCTGCCTCAGTCTGCGCACCCTACGCTAACTAAGAGACAGACTTAGTTAAGCCGAGCTGGGTCGCTTCAGTTCAGTTATTTGTCAGTCGCTCACGTTGTTGTTGCCATCGATTTTTATGCTTTGGCCAGAGACAACAATAGCAACAAACACGTCTGTACATAGAAGGCAAGACATCATTTTACAATGCTACTTATGTCCACACACACACACACACACTCGCTCACACACACACTCATCAGCTTAAACATCAATGAACATTCAAAATGTTCACAATTTTGCACTTGTGACGCGTGGGCAACAGCTGCTCCCCCGTCTCCCCTTTGGAGGTCAGAGATACATAGATATGTGTGTATAGCAAGATATTATGAGAGATCTGCAGCTTTGACATGAAACAGCCGTTAGTTTGCTAGTTAGTTAGATAACTTTCTTGTTCATTGTGACAAACGAACGCGCAAGTTCAATCAATTAGCGGCACTCTGCTGCTGGCACTGCGGCAAATGGCACGCGACCCGGTCACGGTCAACGCTTTTTGGCCAAATGTCAAGTGTTATGGCCACGAGTCGCCTAATAGTATATTGCAAGCACTATATATTTACTATACACAGAGGTGTATGCGTATACGGTTTATAAAGTAATTTAATTTAGCTCTGCCAAATTTTAAAACAGTTTTAGTCCACAAGTTCAAAGTTAGTTTAGTATATGTTTGCCCAAGCTCAATATCTTCCGAATCAGTAAGGTCAGCCTAAAACACTTAGGAATCTTGTGATGATACATCCATCTACTGCTGGAGTCAACGAAGAGATTAGTGCGTTTCTATTACAGTTATGTCACAAAGAAAGTTACGCTGGGATAGAGCAGTTATCGAAAACTTCTGTGGGAAATCAGCTCTTTATTTAAAGTAAACTAAGGTAGACTTAGTGAAAACTCAATTGGAGTAAAGTGACAGTTTAAGCAAATATGAAACATTTGCTCACATTTCATCAAAATCGAAAACGGTGTATCGAAATTCGGATCTATTTCTCTTAAAAACTAAATCAATCACTTGAACGAATTCGTAAGTAAGAATAGGTCTGAATAGTTGGAATCATTAGAATCTAAGTTCTACGGCAAATTGTATTATATTTACATTTCAATTTAGGGAAATTATTGTTAGCAACATCAATTTGAAATTTCCAGCTAAATCTATTGGATAATCAATTTCAATCCAATATTATTCAGATTACATTTTGATTAGAAATGATATAACTGTATTCAAGTAAGCTGAAAAAATGAATATTCCTATCACGGTGCGACAAACAATCTATACTGCTATTTCAATCAAATTTAGATCAGGCCATGAACAGTGTTTATATAACTTTGCATATAGTCGTAATGTTAGTTCATGTGTGCGAATTATCGAGGGAGTTTAAGTGATCAAATGAATCTCACAGACTAAGACTTGGTATTGCTGCTGGCTTGAATGTGGTTTAGTGTTCAAACTGTGAGTTTATGTGGCGCCGCTTGAATGTGGCACACGTGATTATGTCTTTATGTCTTTTGGCACAGGACTTATAAGTAGTAAATGCGGCAGTTTTGTGTTGTACGACTGCAACGTTTCCTGCGTGGCCAATAAATAAAGCAAGCTATGCATTTCCGTTGTGCAAGTCTATGCAAACCTAAGAGGCTGAACTCCACTGGACTCCAGGCAGAGGCAGAGTTGTGGGCTATCAATTGCCTGGCTACGTGCTGGGCAAGTCAAGCAAGCAGATTACCCATTTGCTGACAGTTTGAGTGAAATGCCGTTGATGTGAACGTCAAGTGTGAGTGTGAATGTGTGTGTAGTGTGTTTGTATGTGGCTAATCGGTATTCAAATGAGCTACATTTGCGTATAGACAGACCATGGGGCCGTAGACCTGGCAAAGCTCGAAACTGAAAGTCAGATGAGTTTCTCAACTCGAACGCGACAGTTCACAATTTTCGACGTAGCATTCAAAATGAGACGCAGACTGGAGGTTTGTTTGACTGCACATTAGATAATCGAGGCGATGGTTTAGGGCGGGAACTAGGCTAATATCGTCTGATAACGCAATATACTATATCGTGTAATTTATGCTAATCTATTTGGTGCACTATTTCACAGACCTTGAACACTGCTGTTGTGCAGATCTACAAGACGGAGGGCAGTGCCCATTCGCACTGGAAAAAGAAGCACACGGGCGTTGTCTGCTTCATTAAGGATAGCGCCTTGCGCTCTTATGTCCTGCGTGCTTATTGTCTGATCAAAAACGAATTGATCTGGGAACATGAGATATACGATGGGATGCAGATCATCAAGTCACGACCTTTTCTGCTGACCTTTGAGGGCAACGTAAGTAATCCCGCAGCTGCAACAAATTGAATTGCGTTAAACTAATCTATCATCATCTTCTTTTAAAGGATGGCTATGTGGGTCTGAACTTCGTCTCGGAGGATGAGTGTGATTCATTCTTTCGCATTGTTGATGCCACGATTGAAGGTCGGAATCGAAAACGTTTGGAGAAACGCAATAAACAAAAGTCGCAACAGGCGCCCAATGCGCCAGTGACACCTCTGCCAAGAGAACCGGCGTTACCGCCTACTAACCAGGGCCGGAATGAATCTTCTGCCGTGCAGTTACGCAACAATAAAATTAACTCCGTAACGCTAACGCCAGCGCCGGCACCAACGAAAAACTTCTTGTCCGGTTTGAGCGGCTCCGGTGGCAAAGATAAGAAGCGTAAAGGGACCAAAGTGACCAAAGCGGACATCAGTCAACCGACAAACTTCGTACATGTCAGTCATGTCGGCTGGGATGCAAACAAGGGTTTCGATCTGGCGGGCAATGAGAATGACGAAGTGCTGACCAATTTCTTTGCGAAGGCGGGAGTATCGGAAACCCAACTACAAGATCGGGATACGCGGGCCTTTATCTATGACTTTATAAAGAGCAACAACGTGCTGGACTCGGTGAAACAGGAGGAAATTCAGTCACCCACAGAGCCCACGCAACATATGCCCCCGCCGGTGCCCAGTCGTCAAATTCATCATGTAAGTTCCGCTGCATGCCATTCGCTTAGCCATCATCTAATTACTTAACTTATAGTCACAGAATGGCAACCAAAGATCCGCACCGCCACCACCACCGGCCAGACAGCCACCGCCGCCGTTGCCAACCACTGTGCCAGGAGCAACACGCGCACCTCCACCACCCAGCAGACCGCCACCCATTAGTGTGGCTTCACCGCCAGCTAAAGTAAATGCAGTGCAGCCACCACCGCCACCTCCACCAACATTTGCGCCAGCGGCAGCACCACCACCACCTCCACCACCGCCGCCACCGCCACCCATGCCCGCATTGGAAATGCCTGTCATTCCAGTCATTCAGGCACCATCCCAGGCCTCTAAAGCTCCAGTGCCTGCAGAACCGGATTCGCGAAATGCCTTTTTGGATGAGATACGTAAGGGCAAAGCATTAAAGGTAAGTACATCACTATAAATATGCCTGTAACCTGCCTGTAATCATTCTGATCTTTGCAGCCTGTGGATTCAGGTGCCATGAGCACAGGCAGTGGTGATATACGCAACGACCTCTTGGGTCAGATACGTGGGGGATACGCACTGAAGCCGGTCACCGAGCGTAAACTGGCCGAACAACGGATCAGTGACGATGGTACCGGTGGCACTGATGCCCTGGCTGATGCACTGCGCCGTGCGCTGGCAGCACGTGGCACAGTCATGCACTCTGACGATGAGGAGAGCAGCACTTGCTCCGACAACGATTGGTCGGAGTAAGAGAAAGAGATTGACGTGTGAGGGAAACGATGATGAATGTGGCAAATTAATTCCAAATATAAGCAATAATTTAATTTTGTGCTTTGGCATTTTGATGTATCCATCTGCGTGTGGATAAATCACTGTAAATACTGTTTAGTGAATTTTCATACCTCTTTAATTTAATTTTAACAAACAAAAACAAAACAATTACCGAAAGTTAAAACTGAAATATTTAATTGAATTGACTTTGTGTTACTTCAAACTAACATTTTGCATATCCCTACCTAACAAGAAAAGAAAATTGCTCAACAGAACTCTTAATCAAAAAGATCATAAAAACTATAGATATATATATCAATATATATTGGAAATTTATAATGTGAATTGCCACAATAATAACCTTATAATATATGCTATATATATTCTTGTTCAGAGATGTGCCAAAAAGAAACACTACTACTATATACCCAATTGAGAGATGAAGCGTAAGCACCGTAACACAACCCGAAGCAAAGTCTGCATATTGAGACCTAAGAAAATCTTGTGAAAATGTGCCTAACATACTAGCCTAGGCCAATGGGAAAGCGTTATTCCCTTAACATAATCTAGACAAATGCGCGAACTGAGGTTTTATAAATAATCGTAAACTAACAAATAACTGAGTACTATATACTTACTATATTTTATGAAACGGCATATAACAATTCGGAAGTAATATTAAACTAATTAACATTACAAATTGTTCCCAAGAACTAACTAACTTATCAAAATGCAAATCAATTAACACTTATTATTCAAATTTTTGCTCAAAATTCAATATAAAATAGCAAATTGTTTTTAATTAATTAACAAATAATAATAATAATAATGGGTTACATAAGACCGAGTACAATATGTATTCAAAAGTTTTTCCAAAAAAGTATAATGCTTCCTCTGCTTCTTTCAAAGAAGCGTCAATTTTCAGCACTTCGTTACTGTCAAACATTTCGATTGATTGATTAAGACAATTTCAATAACAGTGGACACTAAGTACAGTGGTCAAGTATTAATGCTTTTAGTTAGCGTGCATTAAATGCAAATTTTTGTAGTCATTTCAATTCTGTATGTTGTATGTATTAAACTTAGTATATGTTTTATCTTTACTGGAACTTACTAAACAAAAACAAAGAACACATGCACACTACATCGATGAGTGTCTGTGTGAGTTAAAGACAGCGGACAGCATGAGTTTTGTGCGGTTTGTGTATTTAAATACATATAACGTACATGCATTCTATATACTTATATATAAATAGATATTCTATTGTATTATATAAGCCATTAATTTATGTAATTTACGTAAATAAAGTTGTGTATATCTAAATTAATACCAATAACATAATGGTTTTCTCTTTTATTTATTCGATTTTGGTAAGATTTCTGAAAGGATGCCGATGTGAATAATAATATGAATGTATATAAATTAATATTTACAGCACTGTTATGTGACTATGGCTTTTAGTTGAATTACAATTATTACAATTTATTTGCATTATATTATGAATTAAGGTATTAAACTAATTAGACGCTGTACTATGCAAAAAATACCTAAAATATCTATTCAGTTTGTTTTAGCTTAATTATGAGAATTTTCCTGAGCCACGTTCGCATCATCGTGGAGTTCACGTTCAATGTTAGCATTATTATTATTCTCGGCAATTTCATTTATATTGGAATCATCGTTGAGTTCACAGTGCGGCTGTTGCTGCTGTTGCAATTGCTGTTGCTCCTGCTGCTCTTCATTAATGCGATTCTCAGTCTCCTCTCTGGCACTGGGAGCATCACTGCAAGTTGAGCCTGAGGTACCAGCCTCTGGCTCATCCTGCGCTGCTGCTGCCGTCTGCTCAGCTGCACACAGTTCATGATTAAGCAGGTTTTGCTGCTCCTCAGCACAATTGTAGTTCGATGAGGGGCTGCTGAAAGGTTGAGCCAGTGTTTCGTTATCCTCTTTAGGCGAGCTAACGTTAACTTCTTGGCTGGTTAGACTTTCCTCATTATTAGCGCAATCTTCAGATGTTTCCGGGTGTGATTGATTGTTGCCTTGATTTGAGATTTCAAGCGTGCTCAATGGTTCCTCTGCTTGACTACAAACGTTAGTGATCACAAAGTTGAAAGCTGATGCACTTGGTGGGGGGTTTTCTAAGACAATATCATTTGCTGACGCCAACTCAGGCTCTTGTTCGTGTTCCTCAGATTCGAGTGCTGAGTTTAAATCATCTGACACAATCTGCGACTCAACTTGTGGTATTGCTACAGCATTTAGTGCAAGTTCAGGATTCTCCTCTAATGCATTTTCTTGTGCCTCTATTGCTGCTGTTTTCTTTGGACTCTCTTCCACTAGAGGCGGTAGCTCAATTTCACGATAAATACGCTCTTCCTCCTCCTCATACGTATCCATGTTTTCTTCTGCCTCATCCGCGGTCGAAGCACTATCATCAGCATCATCTTCATCCTCACTGTTCTGTTCTTGCAATCCATTGTAATGCGATTCTTCAGCCTCGCTGCCATTGATCTCCACGTCGGAAATGTGTAAATCCTTTTCCTGCTTTATAGTAATGTTGCTTAAATCTAGACTGCTTATATATGCAGCTTCTTCGTCAAGTTTTTCATTGTGATTTATTTCATTTGCTGCATCTATGCTGCGCTCTGCCACACCGTCTTCTGCTTGAGTTTCCTCAAGTTGTTCATCAGCATAGCCACGATTGAGTGGCTCCGGCTTAATAGCAACCATATTAAAGGGTACCAATGCGCCACTTTTCACAGACACAATTTGTGGTAAAGGTGTAGCAAGTACTGATGTGGCAGAAGAAGCAGAGGATGCTCGTGGCACAGTGGCTGTACTTTTGCGAGCGGTTGTCTTCGTATAAGTCTTGTTTTTAGCAGGCTTCTCTGAGATTTCTGCAACCGTGTCGTTGGGAGTAGGAGGATCATGAGTTTCAACGGCCACGGCTTCCACAGCACTTTCGGGTGGCATCGCCTCCTCTGCCATAGCCACACCGCTGGCAATATGCGTTATTTTCATTAGGCGATCCAGCTCCAAGCGATTGGGTTTCACATCTTCAATTTCATTCGAGGCCGCCTCTTGGTTGTTTTCGCTGTAGGGATTGCCCAATTGTAGCATGGGAATGCTCGTCATGACGGTGGCCTGGGGCTCGCACTCTCCCTCCGCTCTATTTGGATCTGGATAATTGTCGTCCACCCGTTCTTGCTTAATTGCAACATTAAGAGAGTATGTTTGATCGTGTGCTTGCGAATCCTGTGGATTCGGCTGAGTTGTAGATGTTGCTGCCATATCACAGATCTCCGACTCCTTATTCCGTTCCTTATGCTTTCGTTTCTTTTTCTTTTTAGAGCTCTTCGATTGTGTGCGATCATCCTGATCATCATCAACAAGCGATGAGTTGAGCTGTCCATGGTTCTTGGTTATTTTGAGCTTTAATTTGAGAGGTTCTTGTTTTATCTGAACCCCATCAATGGTTGACGTTGGTTCACCGCTCTTGTCATACGCTTCGTCAATGAGCTCTTGCTTTATAGAGATAGATGGAGTATCTTCTGATGCTGCTCCTGCAGGAGCACGAGTACTGGCACTTGTACTAGCCACATTATCATCATCGCTGTCATCATTTCCTGCATCGTGATGGAAATCATCATAGCCACCGGCTGGTTCATCATCTGGATCGCTTTCTGGAGGCTCAGTGGATTCTGGCGGTCCCCTATCATCGATATGCATCTCTGGCTCATTTTTAATACTAACCAATGTGTTCATGGTGCTCTTCAGTAGCTGGTCCACGCGTTTCAAATAGTTTCTCTTAGACACACGTTCACTATTTTTGCTATTAGGCGCAGCAAGAGTTCGCAAGAGCGGCGATGTCAGGCGTTCCAACACAACCACAGGCTGCATTAACTCTTCCTTAGATTGTAAGTATGAAATAGATGGCATGGTATTATCCTCAGGGTCCACATCATATTCGTTCTTAATGCGTACTTCTGATTCATTACTGGCGGACTCAGGCACTATGTGCTTGGAGTGATTCAAGTAGATCTTAGCACAATAAGGTGCGTGTCGCATATACGCGATTTCTGAGTTAAGTCGACGACTGCAGCCGCCACATTTGCGGGTCCGCCGCGCACAAGGATGTGTATTATAAAAGAAATTTGTCAAGAATGTTTTCTTGCACAGCGGACAGACACGGTCGAGAACAAGTAACTCGATGGGCGTGGGCGCCGTATGCTCTCGCATATGTCGGGTAAAAGCATAATTGTTGGCAACACTTGCATCGCACAGTGGGCACTGGTATGGGGTCTTAGATAATTTATGCCATAATTGATGGGCTTTGATGTCACTGGGACTGTGATGAATCTGATTACATGCATTGCAAATGTAACGTGATATTGAGGGAATATGCGCGGCACTCTTGTGTTCCTCTGCTAATTCCTTGCTCTTAAACTTCTCGCCACAGACGCTGCAACTGGACATGCGTCCCACCTTTTTGGCCAGATTCGCCGTTTTATTGTTACTGGTTGTTGTGTCAATTGGCTCCTCTTTGCTGCACATGTAATAATACAATTAATAAGCTTGTTAATATGAGGTGTTAATCCACTTACACTTCCGTTTTAGTAATGGATAGCTCTTGACGCTGCTGCAGTCGCTGCTTCTTGCGGCAGCTAATTGACTCATTTTTAACGGAATTCAAGGGAATTTCTGTGTTGTTCATCTTGGCAGTTTCACTGCTGCAGGGAGCCACCGAAGTGCTTTCGTCCGTCTTCCGTTTCCGGCCACGTTTATTTCCAGACGTAGCAGGTGCCAAAGGTTCACTCTTAAAAATGGGCTTTACATCCATAATCTGAATTAAGGATTGCATTTTGTTCAGTACTTAATTAAATTAATTTTTGTAAAGGCTTACCTTATGTGGATCTGATTGCTTTAGACCGAGTAGCTTGCGCGTTTGGTTATTTGTGGCATAGCACATTTCTCTAAATTCAAAGAAATCATTGATTTTATCCACACACAGGCTGCACATTGTCTGCGGCATTTTGTCGTCATGTTTCACCTGTAAACCAGAAAGGCGATTTATTATTTGCTCTGTGGCCAGATTTGTGGTCATACCGTGAAGCCAACCAGTTCGTAAACCTTTTGACTTAGACTGGGCTCGTCCAGGTCTATAATATCTTTCTCATTTGCTGGTAATATTGGCACCTTGGACGGATTGTCGATGCCGCACAGGCGACAAATCTTGTACAAATTCGCCTTGAGCGCGGCATCGATCTTGAAAGCAAACCGTTCCATATTGATAACGATTTTATTTAAACTTTTTATTTAATTGTAATTGCTACATATTTGTTATTGAATTTGCTGTAAAAAGTTATCAATTTTTGTTTATTGGCTACTGCACGAGCGTTGCCAGATTAATGTTACATGACCATATAGGACCACTCTGGCCAGGGATGCAGTACGAAAAAAGATACAGTTCACAAGGTAGAAATGAGTTTAAAGCGAATTTACACTGAGGTCTTACGAAATTTTTTGGAGCCTTATTGTTAACACAGCAGAATTGCATCGTTCCTGGAAAAGTATAGTTATAGCCAAATTTCACGGCGGTAAACTTTAGGCCTTTTTTATGCTTAAAAATTCTGCGGCTCACCGCGGTAGTTCGTGTTTTGCTATCGAACAAGCGATTCTTATCGATTAATAAGTGGCACTCAACAGAGTTGTACTTGTTAGTTAAATTCAAAGATTTAGTTCGTTTCTTCGATTCGCAGTGAATGAACGAATCTTTCGAATCGTTCACCAGTCTCCTTTAGTAGTTTCTGTGTTGTATTTTGTTCTGAGTCCCAGTTTTTTTGTGTTGCTCAAAGGTTTGAGTCCGTTATAAGTATTATTGATATGTAATTTTAATTTAATAAATAATTGATAGAACAAGCGAATAAATTGGATTGAAAGCGATGAGTAGTGAACGAGACAAGGGAGCGAGACTAGTGAACTATAATCAAATATTTAGTTCATTCGTTCAGTTAACGGAATAGTTAAATTAAACTTGTTCTGAACGAATCGATACAACTTTACACTCAAGACATTTAATTACTGTTATTTAAATAATAAGCATCGATATAGAAAAAAATTTTAAATTTTATAAAGAGAAATTCTCTAACAAAACTTGCATTGAACTAAAGCCGAATGCTTTCATCACAACATAAAGGGCAAATTTAAGATAAAATGTGCCATTGTGCCAACACATAAAAAAGTGCCAATTTTAGCCAATAACGCCAAGAGTGGCAGCCGTTGTTCTATCAAAACACATACACAAACCGGAGATTCCTTGAAGAACACAGGATTTGCGGAAAGTGTACTTAATTGTAATGAACAGCATGGAGAAATATCTGTATCGCCGAGAGAGTGGATGGATTCAAAATCGTCAACATGTTGGTCATGAAAATTTTGTGATGCGTCGCATTTATAGTTCGATGAATATGTTCAACAGTTACCATTCCAACTGTAGGCCAAGCACGGCCGGAGAAGCAACTGGAGGTATTTTCAATTTGGAATTTAATGCCAATGGAAATGTGGTCGTCGCGGCCACTGAGCGCAAGTGCGTCCTTGTATTTGACGCTGTTACACAAAAGGAAATCCATAAGATTTCCAATGCCCACACCGATTGTGTCAATTGCATCAAGTAAGTGAAATTGAGAGTGTTGACTAACAGTTGTAATTGTAAACATTGTTTGTAGATTTTTTGATGAAAGACTGTTTGCTACGGGTTCAGATGATTTCACAGTAGCTTTATGGGATCTGCGCAATATGAAGGAAAAGCTGCGTGTGTTACACGGACATTCAAACTGGGTGAAGAATATTGAGTATTCATCAAAAAACAAACTGTTGGTAACTTCCGGATTTGATGGCAGCATATTTACGTGGGACATTAATTCCCATACAGAGCAGGGATTAATCTCCCAGCGCGTTTTCCACGCAAGTGGCCTAATGCGCTGTCGGATTACACCCGATGGCGAAAAGTTAGTTTTTTGCACTAGCAGTGGCTACATAATGATTATCCATCATTTAGACTTGACGACATTACACAAGGATCTGTGTGGGTTTAGGGTAAGTCATTTAGAAATGTGGTGATAATCAATTTAAACATTTCAAATTTATAGCCTGGAATCTACAGACTAATGCAACTGGGAGATCAGTATATACCACAAGCAGCCAAATACGATCATATATTTTCAAAGCGTCAGAAAAGAAATCGGGTTGAACTAGTTAGCGACTTTCCCGAACAGAATGATGCCGAGGTGATAATGGCTCTTCAGATTCATCCAGAAGGCCGTTGCATGTTATCGCGCAATGTGAGCTGTGATGAGAAAAGCGAATGGACTTGCATTCACGATATTAACGAAGAGCCCGAAGAACCTAACAGCGATGGAGAAGAACCGTTGAGTAAAAGGAATAAAACCGTTTGCAGCACAAGAACTGACGGTGAGTCAGAACCAATTCAGCGTAGTGTAATTCAATTAGGACGTCCATCGCTAGATCCTCATGCTCCTCCTCCTATAGTGATTCATGTGGGTAGAGGCTTAGCCAGATCGTCAACTACTCCATCAGATAGTTTTATACCGGATATTTGGGCTGCTGAGGTAACGGTACAGGAGCGAGCCATACGTCAACATCGTGCCCGTAATTCGTCAAGTCATGTGAGCGGTTATAATTTTGTCTATGCCATCAGCAGCGGCGTACTCCCCGTTTCCCTGTTAAATACTACAAGAAATGTTACTGGCCCATCAAATGAATCTCCAGCAACAGAAGAGAGTGCTAGTAGTCGCAGCGCCAGCAGTAGTAACCGTAGCACTGGTAGCAGTAACCTCCCCTCCACAATCAGAGTTGATTTCAACAATAGAACCCGCAATCGTGCGCTTATTAACACAAATGAAACAGGAAATTCATCGGATGCTAACAATAGCCATACCATTCTAGTTAATGCCAAAAAGCTACTCTACTATGCCTCCGAGACAAATAGTAAGCCTGGTGTCATCAAGGAGCCAGGCTTTTCAGCCGATGGCCGCATCATCTGTTCGCCTTATGGTAATGGTGTACGTCTACTGGCGTACCAAAATGACTGCTGCGATTATCCTGGCCTGCTAATGCTCGACCAGATTAAGGACAGTCCAAGACAGCTGGTTGAGTTGGCTAACGTCGTAGAGCATCAGGATGTGGTGCTGTGTGCGAAGTTCAGTCCCAAAGAGCCCCTACTCGTTACAGGATGCAACAGTGGCGAAATAGCCTGGTACAGGCCACGTCTCTAGGCAAGCCTTTGATGTACGTCTCCGAGCTATCCCCAGACTGTCTACCATTGTTTTCTTTACGCTAGACATATTATATTTATGACATCAGATGTAATTGAAACAAAGTTAAAACAAGAGTAACAAAACTTCAACACAGTAAACTGATTAAATGAATATCTTTTATTATACAAGCATTGGTTTTTTCTTTCAATGAGGCTGTCAGCCTTCTACAGTGAGGTTGTATCTGAGCGTCACTTTGCACATTTATTCGTGTATTTCTGAAAGTATTTTCATATAATATTGTACGCACATACGATATGCTGCTACATATTTATAATTTGTATGAAATCAATATAGAATTAGAAATATCTTTATGTTATCCACTAATTTAACGGTGCTGAGAAAGGCCTTTCCAGTTATCGTACAATATCGATCTAATAGTAATTTCCATAGCCGCTCCACTGTCCATAGCCGTAACTGGCACCAGCACCGGCACTAGCACCACCAGACCCATAGCCTCCCCCCCATTGATTATAGTAGGAGTCATACGATTGCTGCTGTTGCTGTGCTGGATAGGCGCCGCTGCTTTGTTGCCCATAATAAGCTCCCGAATTGGCGGAATTGTAATTGTAACCACTGGCATTGGCGACTGCTGCGCCACCATTGTTGTACGCCGCTGAAGCTCCTGATGCTCCACTAGAGGCAGCAGCGCCATCCTTGCTGCTGGTAGATGTCTTGCGGGACGGACTACTCTCACTGCTAAGCAAAAAGTTAACGCATTAAAATCGTGGTATGTTATTTGACTTCAACGTCAACTTACCCTTTCTTCTGTGCTTCGCTGGCCTTGCTGAGTGCCTGTTGCAGAGCACGTTGGGCATCCTGCAATCCTTTAGCCGTACTGCCAAAATCTTCGAGGAACTCCACCTTTCGCTGTGCGAAAAGCACTTTTTGATCTGGTTCGATGTCACTGCGTGCCATAAACTTGTCCATTATCTGCACAACTTCGTTTTCAATGACTTGAGGCCGTTGTAAGCACAGATCGATCATTTGTAGGGCAACGCGTGTGTTACCTGGATCATGCTCTAGCGCTTTCTGCAAGACAGCCAGGCCAGCCTCGAGATCATTATAGATCTTGTTGAGGAAACGTGCATACTTGATTGACAAAGTGCCGGCGATGGATTTAATTTTGCTATTCTCAATGTAATGCTCGTACAGCTCCCGACATTTGTCTAGGGATCCGCGGCGGCGTTCTACGTTAATGCGGCGATAGGCAATCTGTAATAGATTCGGACAACGTTGCTCAATGCGCTTCAGAACATCGGCGGCGTTGTCAAATTCGAGCTGGCATTCCTCAAATGCTGCCCACATTAGATGTAGGCTAGGCTTGTCTGCATGGTGTATGTGACAGGCGCGTCTGTAGACATCTCGCGTTATATTCAACACCTCTTCTCCTTGATCGCCCAATGATTCCAGGTAGCGTAGCATCTTTAGCCAGAATTCATCATACAAAGCGCAGGCAATGAGACAACGTTCAAAGAGCACTAAAATGCGTTCACGATCACCCTTTTCGATTTCGAAATCAAGGTAATCCTTCCAGTTTTTAAGTTGAGCACGCTCTAATGGTTTTACATGGAAATAGGGACGCTTGATAGCTTCTTCGAATGCCCAGCGAGCAGTAACTGAAGCCACGGTTAGTTTGTGTACCTTTCGACGTGTCGAGATAACCTTCTCTTTGATGGCGGCTATCTCTTCATCGTTCAACGAGCTGAGATCATTGTAATCGATATGCGCTGGTTTTGCAGCAACCTTTGAAGGCGATGAATCGTTTTCATCCAAATTAATGGCACCTGCCGATTCATCCCCTTGTGCCTCACTGGTATCCTTTGGTGACTTGCTGCCAGCTCCAGACTCTTTCAGTTTATCATCACGTTCCCGATCCCGATCATTCTCTGGTTTTGAATCCTTTGAGCTACCGCTATCACGTCTGCTTTTCGACGATGACTTTGATGCTTTGCTCAATTGCCGGTCGTGAAAATCTTTACGTAAGCGCACTAGCTCCTCATTAGCAATGGTGGCTGTTATTGATTGCTGGTTTATTACGTCTTGGAAACTAGAACGACATGAATAGATGATGAATATCAGTACGAGGTACATATAATAGATTTCACATTTATACTCACTTGTCAAAATGGCCATTATAGCCCTGGGTGGGTATAGCTAACAGGCGATCGTATATCTGTACGACACGCTGGTAACGCTTGGATTCGTTCTCCCAGCGAATGTACGCATCCCAGAGCTTATCGGACCTAAACTCCAGACCGCAGGCCTGCACCGCTCGCTCGTACTGACCACGTATGAATTGTTCCTCGTCGCCATGGTGCGATTTAATGTGCATCAGATAGTGTATCCACAGATCCACCGAAAGAGGTATCGCTGCCAATCCACGCTCAAACACCTATGTTTTATTTTTTTGTTTCAATTTTTTATTTTGATTTTTTTTAATATAATACAAAGTTATGTATTCGGTACGGGATTTGATTGGTTGTTGAGATCGTAGAGAAGAAATAAGAAATATTTACATAATTTGAAAAAAAGGTTTAAATAAATTGGAAACGTAATTCATTTAAGCTAACTAACTTGCTTTCTTGTGGTTGTTCTTGGTGATGGTGTGTGGGCGATGTTCTTAACTTAGATGCTAACTTAATGGCTTAACTAACTACAATACATATACGTAATATTAAAATACATACACTGAATTGAAAATATTAATAATACACATTATGTTTCGAGTTTAGCACAGAGAGACTTAAAAATTTCATTTAAACGCCATTTGTACTTACTTCACGGCTTCACGAGAATGGGTCGAACGAAGGAACGAACAAGTCGAAGGAGTTGTGGTGATAACGATAACATGCGAAGTAGAGCAGACAAGTTGGCAAACGCAAACGAACAAGACGACACAAGTCGAATTCGAATTCGAGAGAAATCTGTATTATAACTAACTGATAAACTGGCACAACGTAAGTTGTGGAAAACGGTAATACCTGCTTCAACAAGGCCCAGCATCTCACTGGAAGATCTGAGCTGGTGAGCACATCAAGTGGAGGAATCGACAAAGACAATAACAAAATCATTAAAAAAAAAGAAAAAAGATGAGAGTATGACAAGTGCAAATATGTTCGAACTTATTGCTTGCTACTTTATCAGCAGACCAGAATTGCTACAAATGTGGATTCGAAGTTTGAAAACTTTAAAGAATATACAAAAATCTTGTGAGATTCAATTAAAAATAAAAAGAATGATATAGTATTACATTAACCAATAGTACATCAAACTTAATTGCAAAGTCAATACCTGCCAATCCCCAGACATTAGATATAAGACCCAAATAAAAAAAATCTTCTGATAAAGTATTCCTGGACTATTCTATAAATTGTGAGTTGTGTGTATTTTCTTTTAGCGCAATATTTTGTTTTGTTTTGTTTTGTAATTGTTTATTTTTATTGATGTCGTTTTCTTTTATTCAGTTATAATAAATCTCATTATAACAATTATATATTCATATGAAATATCAATCGTAATTGTAAAAGTAAGCGTCAAATAAAGAATAGCAAAAAATTGTTAAATTTAATGTATAATATTTCAGAACTCACCTTATAGCAGTTGGCCTTGATGCCCTTTCGTTTCTCATAGTCCGCATACTTCCGCCAGTAGCCATAGCAATAAGGATAATGTGACAGGAATGTGTCATAGGCCTCCCGTGCTGCTTCAGCATCGGACTAGAGTAAGATAATAATAATAACAATATATCTGGCATGTCTAAATAAATTCCTACCTCGCTGTCTACATATTGCAAAAGGTATGTCCATCCGGTGAAGTCAGACGGATCATCTTTGACGACTCGCCAATATTTTTCCAGATCGGGCAGCTTTTTGCGCTCCTTGTCCTTATCTTTATCCTTCTCCTTTTCCTTGTCACGCTCCTTATCCTTCTTGTCGCCATCTTTAGGCTCCGCATCTAATTCAATAACGAAAATATGTTATGTTTGTAGAATTATTTTTCAACTCTTTCAAGACTTTCTTACCTTCATCCACTTTTGAGCGTTTCGCAACTGGTTGGGCATCATTGCTCTCAGATGTTGGGCTGCCAGGATTATACGGTTCCGTAGATTTGCCTTTAGTGTCAGCTTCCCGGTTTTCATCCGATTTGGTGGGTGTGTAAGCATCATTCTTATCTTTGTCAGCTTTTCGTTTGGTCCTGGTCCTTGAGTCGTTAATATTGTTATTGTTGTTGGTGGGCAGCTCATCCTCCGAAATTACTTCAGCATCGGCTGGCAGCTCTGCACGCTGTGGCGCAGGCAATTCCTCATCGGAAACTTCTTCGGCATCATTGATTTCTGGTTTGCTAGGTGGAGGCAACTCATCTTCCGAAATGATTTCAGTATTTACAATTGTCGCATTGCTTGTGTCCACATCGTCACCCAAACTCTCTGCTATGGCATGATGTGAGCTAGAGTCTTCAGAAGAATTCTGTGTGTCCACATGTGGCTGAATTGCATCAGCTACTTTTGACTCAAAGTCAGCTCTCTTGTTGGGGTCACTTTCATCATTTCCCCCCACGGAGGGCAGACTGTTCGCATTATCTCCAGCCAACGAGGCCAATAGTGAGGTATCTACACCATCTTCAGTTCGACTATCTTTGATGTCATCGCTGGTTTCCGAATGTTGCTCTGCAACGGCACTAAATGGAAATGATGAACTCTTTTCATCCACACCACCAGTTGTCTCAGTGGTCGCCATCATCTCTACGTCGTCGTCCATTTGCTGCTGCAATTGTGCCATTTCGTCGTACTGACCGTCGTCGAGTGGAGCAGAAGTTGTACTAGTCGCAGCTTGTTCCAGCTGTTCTTCCTCATCAACTTGAACCATCACTGCTTGGTTATTAGCCTGAATAGTAACCTCGTTTTCCTCCTCCTGATCACTCAACTGTAAACAAAACATACAAAACAATGTACAGATAACGTATTGCTATAATAATTAGCCTGTCTAATTATCTGCTTCCCGCGCTTTCTCTGTGGTGTGTTTTATCAGTTGGCCCTTGCAAAAAATCATGAGCACTCCGTAGAGGGCATCATCTGCGAATGGAACAACGCCACATTCACATCGATTGCGTATTTTCATCAATTGCAAACCATAGAGCCGGCGAGAGTTTTTACTACGTGTTAATATATTTACTGCTACTGACCTGCGCTTGTCGCTTGGAAGTGCGTCGCGTCGTGCGAGTAGGAGTGGGAGTTGCGGCTACAGGTCGTCCGGAGCGTGTGCGACGCCCTTAAAAGATATATAGAAGAGAAAAACTGTATTAAGGTATAGAGGGCCCGCATGCACATGTATTTATATACATACATATACGTATATGCGCGTATATATGTATGTGGTGGGTTCTCCGTATGCCGCGTGATGTTCACTTTTTCTTTAACTACAATATCAATTGTTTCGGCAACACTGTTTTAAATATACACGTGGCAAACGAAAACGGGTTTGATTTATAGTTCACAGAGTACTATAATCCAATTAGTTAAATTAATTTTTATTTACCTGAATTTTCCATCACAACGTTTTCGTCTTGTTCAGACGCCATTTTTGCATTTGTGGCTTTCGTGTGGCAACACTGTTAATATTTTGTAATTAATGTGACCAAGAATGAGAAAATTATGAAATCGCAGAAATCCACATAGTTATCGGAATTTTTTCCATAATTGCATTTTGCATTTAAATACATTTAAGTCTTAACGTTAATTTACACTTGTTAATAGTGCTAGTAGTTTCAATTCCAAGTGTTTTTCGTTGCATATAAATTTCTTTTATTACAGTCAACTTTGTGATGCCCAATAATTACGCTAGATGACGCCTTTCGATGACAGCGGCTTAAAAATGCTTTAAGAGAATTTTTTTTGTAGCTGCAGAAAGATGAGTTGTAGATAAGTTAATTTAATTTATTTGACTAATCAGTTTTATGGCTTTATTAATAAATTATGTTTTTTTTTACGCTCGATGCAACTTGTTTTGATTGTTTGTTTCTTACAGCCCATGTCCATCGCACGCCGTTTCAAATGAGAGCGCGGATGTTTGCAGTGTGACCGCATCCTTTGATAAGGTAAATCTTTAACTATAAAAGGCAAACTACCAAGTGTGTGTGCAACCCTTAATTACAACGGCGTCGCGGCTTACAACACTGTTTGTCAAAATGGCGACTTAAGAATTCATAGCGTGACAAAAACAAAGCGCATTTCACAATATTTTTGATGTTTTTGTGCAATAATTAAGTGTTTAACTGTGCAAAACCAATTGAAATGTACAAATAAACAGTGCTGTGACTCCAAAATATAAACCAGTGTATGAAAACCAGCTGCGCGAGCGGCAGAAATAAAGAAACGCCGACCGCATAACCTTTACGTGTCGCAGTGCGAATGGAGTGTAAAGGGAAAACCAAGAGAATGAAAGAAGAGGCGCCAAGCAAAAAATTGCCGCCTAAAATATATGGCGGCGATTATGCGGCTAATGCAAGCACCCCAACAAAAGCGGCCCACGATGAGATTCTTAGTTCACTGCTGCGTATTAACAATTTCGACTCGATATCTAGTATAAAGGATGAGTCCCTGGACATTGATTTGTCAGCATGTGTAACAATAAGCTCAACCAGCTTTATCAACGGGAACAGTCTCTCGTCGACGGATTTTTGGCGCGTCCTCGATGAGAGCGCCCAAAACAACACAGAACTTAATTTGCCATCTGAAGTTTGTCGCGATGAACTCTCTGCTCCCAGTCCCAGTCCAAACTCTAGTACCAGTGTGGCGAATCTATCAAATGGGAGCGCCAACGACAACAATAACTCTGAGTTTAATGTTACATTTCTGCGTCCAGAGCCGCCAAATGCTTTTACCAACTCTCCATTTAAGAAGATTTCAACGACGCCAGTCAAGCTGCCGTCGCCTGAACAAATTCAACTGCAGATGTCACAGCCACAGCGCAAACCGCGGTTGCCAGCGTCAACGGCTGTGCGCCTGAAAGTATTTAAAGAAGAACCGTCAGAGGAGAAATGCTCAGCACCTGAGCTCACAAAAGTTCCACTGCTGACCAAAGTGGAAGTTTCTGAGACAGACAACATGCCGCCAGCGTTTACAATCTTTCAGCAGCAGCCGCAACCTTCCCAACAACCGCAGGAGGAACAGGAGCTGCCAAATGATATGCCACCACCGGCTGGGCCTCTGGAAAGTAATATTAAATCTCTAGAGTTTGACACACCGCCGTCACCTCTCTATAAGTGCCTGGACTGCAATGGATTGGTCCTGGATAACCCCCAATTGGTGAGCACGCATAAGGCGGCAGCACATCGGCTACGTATTACGTACAACTGCCCCGAGTGCCAGCGGGAGTTCGAACTGCTTGCTGGTCTAAAGAAGCATCTCAAGACACATCGCAGTGAATTACGGAAAGATACATGGAAGAAGTGTCCCGATTGTGGTAAAAAGTAAGTATTAACCGACAGATCATATGAATAGAGTTTCATTTTAAAACTTTTTAACTTTGTAGCTTGAAACTGGGCAGCATGTGGATGCATCGCAAGATTCATAGCGATAATAAAAAATACCAGTGCGATATCTGTGGCCAAAAGTTTGTGCAGAAAATCAATCTCACACATCACGCACGCATCCATTCCTCGGAGAAGCCATACGAGTGTCCCGAGTGTCAGAAGAGATTTCAGGAGCGTTCGCATCTGCAGCGCCATCAAAAGTATCATGCTCAGACACGCTCCTATCGCTGTGAGAAATGCGGAAAAATGTACAAAACGGAACGGTGTCTCAAAGTGCATAATCTGGTGCATCTGGAGCAGCGTCCCTTTGCTTGCACCGTTTGCGACAAGAGCTTCATAAGCAACTCCAAGCTAAAGCAACACTCTAACATACACACGGGCATGCGTCCCTTTAAATGTAATTATTGTCCGCGTGACTTTACAAACTTTCCTAATTGGCTGAAGCATACGCGTCGTCGTCACAAAGTCGATCACAAGACGGGCGAGCACCTTGAGAACATTCCCTCCTACTGCTCTAAAAAATCCACAACAACCAAGGCCCAAAAAGCGGCAGCTGCGGCTGCAGCAGCGGCATCCACATCCACAACAGAGGATCTCCAGGTTCCCAACGAATCAGAAGCGCAGCCCAACAGTAGTGCAGCCAAAACGTCAGCTAATAATGCACCACCAGTGAAACAGGCGCGTAAAAAGAAACAACCACAGCAGGCAACCCTAGCAGCTTTGGGTATCACATTGCCTGCGGGAACGGCACTGCAGCAGGTGCACAACAGTCCACAACAGTCGGAAAGGAAGTTATTAAATGTGGTGGTCTCACCCATATCCTCTACACCAACGCAACCCAAACAGGTGAAAGCAAAGCGGGAACGTAAGCAATTGACTCCAAAGCAGCTACAACAAAAGCCACAAGGTTCACTTTCGTCCGTCTCGCCCGTGGCTGTGGCGCAAATTAAAAAAGAACCACTCCAGACGCAGGGTCCATTCCTTGATTTGCATGGGCTCAGTCTGACTTCGGCCGAGGAATTAATCATGGAACAAGCCCTAGAGATGGAGGAGTGCGGACTCTACGACGCGCCCGTTGTTAGCACCGAGATGGGTACCTCAGATAATGCAATCTCTGACTCAGCCGCCGCCCTGCACTTTCAAATCAAAAACGAACTACCCGACGAGCTATTACCTGACGAAGATTTCTGTAAGTTCAATCGATGCAGATTCTGTCTGAGAGTATTAAATAATGATAAACTATTTATTTTACAGTGCCCCATAAGCCCATTAGTGGGAATCGGTTGACTTGTCCATCTCTGGAATCATCACCCTTCTCCTCGCCCGCATCAATGGAATTGGCAGCGGTCTCCACCAGCAGCACCACCTCCAGCACGACATCAACGCATGTGAGCGCTGGGCGTACGACCAACTATTATTTGCCTGCCTTTACGCTAAACGCGCATGGGAAATTGACAAGTTGTACGAGTACGGGGCCTATAGGTTCCGGCCCCACAACACTATCCGTAGTAAATATGCCACTGCTGGTGCACTCCAATCAAATGCTACCTTCAGTGGACACTTTACTCTTTACCACACAGACAGGTAATCGATTCTTTACCGGCAAGGCGGCCACTGGCCCAACAACTACGGCCGCGACAACGTCCCATTTGACATGATCGCATGACGGCTATCGGCCGTCACCAACGCCTCAACGATCTCCTGTGTCTTAATTAAGCTAGGGTTTGCGACCACTTCGGCTATGCCACAGAATAAGGGCAGAGTTACGGAAATAATTAATTTTTTTAGTCTTTAAACATGTAAGGTACTGCGACGCTATATTTGTTTTACTGATAGGCCGTAAAGAAAACTTTCTACATAGTTCTAAGTATCAATGTACATACGCATAGATACATACATATTATATGTACTATATGATATATGATTTACCACCAACCATACAATTTATAATTTTTACGCTTAACATCAATAACAATAAAATAATATTTAAGTAAAATTGTATCTGCTTTGTTCCACTGTCAGAGAATCAAACAGTTGAGTGATTGTCAAACTGCGCACAGACCTGGCCCAGTGCCTCTCAAACGGTGTGATGGAAAAACAGTGCGAGTGTAGATTGCGGCTTCCTTTAGGGGATTCTCTGCATCTTTAGCGCGCTGTTATTGCCACAGCAACGGCAACAGCCCGTCATTCAGTCAAATGGTCACATCAAAGGCAAGCGGAACGCTCAATGGTTTGCCTTCTAGTCATGCAGTGGCTGCAATTCAAATGGATAAACCCGGCCAGGGGTGGTTTGCATACTCATAACACTGCAGCTAGGGTTGCTTTTCGTGCTTTTGTGTGTGTGCCTGTGCTCTAAGGGGTGTGAGAGTGCACAAGTTAATCGCCCAAAAAAAAGGGGCACAAAAAGTTCACTCAGTGTACGAGTGTAGCTCATTTATGGCAAGGAACCCGTACCATTTAAAGGTTTCTGGGTCTCAGTGATAACAGAGCTATTAGGGATAGTACTGAAGCAAACATAGAGCTTGAACTTAGACCTAGTTTAAAAAACTATTCGGAAAGGCTACAGTCTGATGCAACTGATGCCGTCATGTACTTGAGCAAACTTAAAACTAAGGATATAGTAATGTAGACTTATGTCTGTTGTCGTAGTATTTCCGATGTGGATTATGTTTGTTTTGATATAAATTATGATGCGTGATTTAAGTAAAGGGCCTAACCAAACAGAATTTGACTGTAAATAATATGATTTATATTGAACATAAATAAATTCAAAATGAAAACTACAATTTGTCGATTTATGCAAACGCCCAAGATTATGTACGTCTTTGGGCAAATCATATGAACAAATTGCCATATTAATGAAATATTTTGGGTTAAGTAATCTGAAAATGCATAAAATTCAAGCGGCATCTGTCATATACATAAGTAGTTGAACCCTTCGAGAAACCCTTGTGTGGAGGGTTTGGGCAAGGGAACTGCAGCCTGTGCGACAACAATGTTGCTGACAATGTCGCGACAACAGAAATGACAGCATAATAATAATAAAAAACAACACACACTGGGTATAAGTGTGTGTGTGGGTGTGTGTGACAACAACCACCACACAAATATCGAATCGCATAAATAACAATGCAAAGCTGTCTCGCCTGTGCGGGTGTGTGTGTGTGTGCGCGGGTGTACGAATGTGTGTAGGCGAAAGAGTTACAATTGCCACAACAATAGCAATGCTGATGAGTAACAGCGAAAGCGAAGGCGCCTGGCGTCTGTTTGTGAACGTTTTTGGCGCGTTTTGTAAATATTTACACATGTAGCGCTTACCTGTGATTGTTACCATACGTGAGTGTGTGGGCTTGATGAGCGGTAAGCGAGAGCGCTGTTTGTTTGTACATACATACAAACAAAACATGGGTTGTTCTGTGAATATGTAATCAATATAAATATATAAAGAGCATAGTTTTTGGAGCAGTGCATGTTATTGATTTCAATAATATTTTAAACAATAAAAATAAAACAGGGATTATCAATATTACAACTAAATACACTGTTAACTGTTTGTTCCAAATCCTTCTAATACATTGAGTAACCCAACCAAGGTGTTGGTTTAGAATATTCACCGGTAGAGGGCGGCAGGCTTGCAGAGTGCTTTAGGGCAAAAAGCGTTGCCTACTCGCGGGCGCTGTCGTTAATTTCTTTTATTCATTGGCTTGTCAATAGATAATTAATTAGGTTTTTGATATTGCGCAGTTGTCAGAGTTCAATTGATAGGCAGAAAGTACAAATAGGTAAAAAGGGGTATAATAACTTTGTGTATGAGAATGTAACAGGTAGGAGTAACTATGGCTGACTCCACAAGATGTATATTCTGGGTTAGTCCGACGAGTTCAGTGTGAGGCATAAAGAATGGCTTAACAGTCTTTGGTGAGCTTGGTTTTACATCACTTGCACTTTTATATCAGAGTTTAAATTAAAATTTTCTTGTTTACATAAAATGAATACAAATGTCGCTATAAAATACTCACTATTGCTTGTCGATATTTTAATTAAGTTTATAATGATTGTGTGGCTTCCAGAGGCAACATTTACACATCAGTGTGTGGGTTTACATATAGGCGTGGCAGTGGCACCCTGTAAATACACATATGTACATAGTTCCATATCCTGGGAGTCAACTGGATGTGCTTTTTTTGCTCTGTACTCGGTGTGCTGTTGTCGTCGTTGTTGTCTGCACAAAATCAAAGCCAACAAAAAGCAATAACACACCGGGCACGTGACTTGTTTACCATATTGAATTATTTGTCTTTACGGTTTAAATGTCCCACTCACAGTGCACACAAAACCCAACAAAACAAAACTCAGACTCGTACTTACACACACACACACACACACACACACACACACAATGTGTGCAAACTTTCAGTGCTCTGTGCAAAAATTGAAATTATTACGGAAATACTGTACGACATTGCCATTGTTGAGCACTGCTCCTGGTTCCCGGTTCGTAAAGTGGGCGTAGTCTTGGGTCAGGGCTCATAATATTGACAAAGTCAATCAGATGCAGAAAACAAAAATAAAGAAGGAAAGAAAAATGTGGAAACGTGTAAGTGCTTGGCACTTTAAGCCATTGCAAAGGTATTGCCTATCTAGAAATCAATATGTACATAGAAAACAGGCTAGAAATGGCTCTATGTAATTCAATGCCAATTGTACACAGTATTTTCTTCTGCTTTGTAAAATGATACCTATTAAAAATGCTTGACAGGGTAGGCCACTCGCTAAGTAGTGCTAATAACAAGTGGGTTAAGGTTAAGGCGTATAATTTCTCTTTACCAAATGCAAAGGCTCCTCTTAATGCATAATAAAATATTAAAAATAACATATTTGTTTTTTTTGTTTGCTTAATGGCGATACTCGTAGCTAGTTAAAGAGCAGCAAATTCTTTTTTAGTAACTCGAGGGCATCATTTTTCATTTTTACTGGCAGATATAAGAGATTTTTGCATACATCTACGAGTATGTGTATGTGTATGTATGTTTATATGTATGTACGTCAAGTGACGATTTTTTGCAGCTTACATAAATCAATTTATCAATTTCAAAGTTGTTCCGCGAGCTCCGCCTTGTTGTTTTTGTCGCGTTGGCGAGTTTGTAAACGTTTGTCAAAGTGTTTTACTTTTTTCCGTTCCTTTCCCATGCCACTCCCACTAGCTCTCTCACGCCCACGACAGTGTCAACAACAGTATGAACACCAACACCACCACCGCCGCCAACAACAACAACGACTACAACAACAACAAGGAAAATAAAATGCAAATGCATTTTGTCGCGAGACGCATAAAATGCATCTCAGCAAAGAATAAGGTTGCGCCACGCCCCTTTCCTATTTCTCCCTCCCTGGCATCTACATCATTTGTCATTTTGTCACATTAACGCAGTGGAAATGCAATATGCTAATGTCAAAATTTATGAATGAAAGCGCAAATATTTGTTTTGCATTTGCTTTGCACTATAAATATTAAAGTAGCCGTCGTATTGAATGCGACGATTGCGGTTTAAAATTGAGTTTACAACTGAGATAAGTATTAAGCATTAATTAAGTCCTTATTAAAATTCAAATGCGCATCATTGCATTTAAAATCCAGAGAAGGGCAGTGCAGAGAGTCGATTGCATCGCTTACATAATTATATTATTATTGCAGCGCATAATTGCGAAATGATTTTGTTGCATGTAATGCAAATATGATTAAACGAAAAGTAATAATAAGTATACCAAATAAGAATTTATACTAAATGAATACAAATTTAAAATATATAAACTTTCCTTGTCTAAATTTTGATCAATAAGTAAAGCGAATATTCCCAAGGCGCTGGAAAACATGACAAGCCCGTTACCACACTTACCAACACTCCCCACCCCACCCCACTACTACAGACAAAATCCTAACCTCAATGCTCAGTGTTCGTTCACACAATTAACGATTCATATGGCACCCATTAAGATTTTGCATTTTAAGTGGAACGCAGCCAAACTTAAAATTAACTTCAGCTACTGTGCGTGTGTGTGTGTGTTTGAAACATAGAAGTGGAAATCAGCTTTTCATTAGCCCATACAGCACAGAGAAAGATATAGAGAGCAGCTCCATTTAGCCTGACAGCCAAAAAGTTTTGAAGGACGACGTTTCTATTCATTAGTCAAAGACTAAATAACATACACACACAGCAACACACACACACGCACACCCACACAGCAATAGATATGTTCAAGCATAAGATGTGGCACCAAAGGCGCATTGATTTCGGGTTAGCTTAGCTCCATTCGGTTACCACTTTTGGGCACGAAAAGACACACGCTTTATTAGCTTGATGAAAAGTTAACTAAACTTTTAGCCAACTCTCAGTGTTCAGTCGGCAATTGGCCAAGAGGCGGAAGACGGAGAGAGACTTAGAGAGAGATTGAGCGGGTGATAGAGAGAGGAAGTAGACTTCAGTTGGTATCCTTTAGTTCTGCATTTGACACGTGCATGTGCAAGTATGTGTGAAATATTATTCAACATACAAAGTCTGTATATACTATTTACAGATGAGATGTAAAACGTGAAGAAAAAAATCTATAAATTCAATTAAAACTATTTTAAAAGGGGTTCAAAGCCGTTGTTTTATTAAGCGATACACAAACACCTAATGCTAACATCAAATAAACAGCAGCAGCAGCAGCAGCAGCATTCCATTTGGCTCGGTTTCGCTAACAGCGGGCTGTTAACTGAGCCCACATAGCGCTAACATCAACCAAACAACATTTTGCTGAAGCATTCCGTTCGACTTAGTTACACTAACAGCGAGCTGTTAAATGAGCCAACAGACATTTCGTTTACATTACAGATTTTGCGCCAACAGTCAGTCGATGTTTCATGAAGGCACAATTTCGTTTACATAACAGAGTTTGCGCTAACAGTCAACCCCTCCCCAAAGCGGGGTATTCGAAAAGTGAACAATGCAGGGGTGGTTGTGTTATGTTATGTTAACGGAAATCTGTTGAATTGAACAGCGTACTGTTAGCGAGACTGGCGCGAATTCAGTAAAGAAAATAATGTGTAAAGAAAATAAAAATGCAGAATAAAAATGCCAAATTAATTGATAATGTAATTTTAATAATATTTCCTTAATATTGGTATTTTAATTTTGATATTTATTTTACAAATTTGTGCCAACAGTATCTGAATTTCAAGACCATGAATAATATGACTGATTGTCGCATTTATTGAAATTAGAATTGTAATTTGAGTAAAAGCACATTAAACTGTTATATTACAAGTGAAGTGTCTCTGTTCAGGTCGAGGTTCGTTTTACTTGGCTACCTGCACAGTATGAAGAAAGTTTTTAGCTTTTTAACTGCACTTAAGCTTATTTAATGCCATAATTTTGGGTGAAAACTTCAGAATGTTTGGCTGTAATTACAGCCACAGGCAGTGAATGGGAATGGGAATGCGAATGTGAGGGTCCTTGAGTGTGGAATCTCTCTCGTGTTGAGCTGCTTTGCCATAAAAATAAATAAACAGCGCCAGGTCGGACGCACATTTCATTTCTCAGATACAAATGACAGTCATTAGGCAAGGGGAATTACTTTGAGCTGTGGAGAGGCAAGTTTAAAGTGATTGCCAAATGGCAAATGAAATTTGAAGTATTTTCTATATGAACAAAAATGAAATGAAATGAAATCACTTGCAATGCGCTTAATTTGCCGCACAATGCACAAATGCCAACAAAACTAAAGAAATACGAGAAGAAGAAGCAAAATACAAAAAACCCAACAAGACTCTTGAATGAGTTCCGGTAAAATGTGTTGGGGGAAAATGAGAGCAAACACGATAGAGAAATTGTTTTGGCACAAGAAGTGCATAAAAATGACAGTGCTTGTTGTACGAGCGAGCATTCGCAATTCGCAATTGAGCGCACAAAAGTTTTCATAAATTGCATCAATTTGATGTGGGCTAAAAGGCAGCAAGAGGAAACAAGTAATTCCTCTCACCCTCCCTCACTCCCTCATACCTGCCTTTCCATACTCGTTTACATGGCAAAGGTAAGGGCTTGTTGTTGATTTTCCTTTCTTGCTCAAAAGAAGACGAAAGCGAGATTGATAGAGGGGCAGAGGGGGTAGAGGCAGAGGGGCGTGCATGCAGCAAGGAAGGAAATCCTGTTGCGCCCTTCTTTAAGCGGCATATTATTTTTTATGATTTGATTTGGCCTTTTTGCTTCATTTTTTATTGTTGTTGTAGTTGCTGTTGTTGTCGCTGCCTTTCCATTTCTTTTTCGCTTTATTGCCGCCCATCGTTGCAAATGAAGTCTAAAATGCTGTTGATTGTGTATTGAATTACCGACAACGTTGCGGCGCATCCAATACAATGTGAAATCATGCTTACAACTTGATTGAACTCATCAGCATTGCCCAGCTTTGCCTTCTGCTGTCTGCTGCCTGCTGCCTGTTTCATGCAACTTGATTTATACTATATACACTTGCAACGCCGCGTCTTCAGCGCAACATCAAATGGAGCCAACGGGTCGTATTAGTGATATCAAAGCAACTGCGCTCATCGCGTCTTGGGCACGTGTGTGCACAGCGGAGGGAGGGCTGGAAAATATAGACAGAGTTTAACTTAAATTGATTGCATTAGTATAGAATTACGCAAAACTTTTGCCTTACCCCCCTGTCTTCGGTTTGTACGCTGTCTTGTGCCTCTGGGCTATTAATAATTCAATTAATGCCATATCAATGTTTCCTTTATATAGTTACACATTGACTACACATCATTTCAATTTATATATACTTATGGCATAATTGTATAAATCATATGCTGTAATTCAATTCTTCAGTTTATTAAACTTATTTGTTGAAAAAAGAAAAGGAACAGTATTTCTCCCAAGTAATGTTATCACGCAACAGTCTAGACACTCTTTATAGGTTTTTCAAGTAGCTCTTCAGTTCATTAATAGCTTCAGATGATCATAATTGACTTATTAATTCTACGCTTAGGCTAAACAGAATTCAATTGATTAATAATTCGTTTAGTTGCACTGATTAAATTAGTATAGCTGATAGCCAAACCCTGGCCAGTGTCTGAGTCTACTCTCAGAGCTCATATAGCCTGGGCACAGTACAATTTGACAGATTGATTTTGTGGCGCCAAACTATTTAATGTTCTATTAATATTATTATTATAATTGATAATTCTTTCACTCTTATGCAGCGCATATAAGTTCGCTGGCTTCACTTATGATTGTACTTATCCAGCAGAGCAACTTGGCAGCTGCTTAAATATAAATAAGGCTCATTATGCGCTGCTGAGATAAATATGCCCATGGCCCACGCTGTGGCACATATTAAATAGCAGCAGAGGCAGCTGCATGTGGCACGTATGGTGTGTCTGCGTGTGTGCGAGTGTGCGAGTGTGTGTGTACTCGCGAGTGTGCAAAGTGATACGATTTGTGCTGGGCTGCTAAGAAAAATGTACTCCTAAATCTATGAAAAGTCAACGGGCGGTAAGTGCGACGTGGTTAGCCCCAGTGGCACGTGCCACAACTGACTCAAGGCTCACGGCATGCTTAAAGGGTACTATATAGTACGTACATGGCCATAACATACAAGTACTAGTACTACTACTGATTGTTACCTCTCTAGGTCTCTTTATTCACCCCATGTGCATGTATTTTTTGAGTATTCTCAGCACTGACAGCAGATAAAATTCTATCTGTAATTAGTTTTCTCGCCAAGTGCCTGCCACTTGACAGCTTAAAATATCATTGACAAATTCAAATAGTATTAAATATCGCTTGGCAACCAATAGCTGGATACTCTGTAGAAAGTAGATACTGGGTTGAAAGGTATAATATGTATAATATGAGTTACAGGCAGTAGTATATTTATAAAATGTATATGTTTATTCAACTTGTTATGGATTCTTAGGCATGAAGCAACTGTTTACACTTGGCGTGGAATGAAATATTTAATTAATTAAATTAAAAATTAAAAAAAATAAATATATATGAAATATTGAAATGAAGCTAAAATTATGTAGTAACTCATTAAATTGTGTGCATTATGATTATTGTATATAAATGATTAATATGTTTATGCCTTTATCATTATTTGTACTATGTACTATGTAACTGGATATAAGTTCAAGGAAATCTGCAAATTTTGTGCTACATTTGTCATAAACTGTCATTGAGTTTTGTATTTTCATTATATTTCGACAGTTCGCTATTAAGTTTGCTTTTGAATAGTTACTCTGGATGATTTCATTTCCTTTCGTTGATATTTATTTGGCACTGCATATGGAATCAGTAAGTCGTAGTCCTGCTGCTTTTGATGCCAAGTGGAAATTGTCTCTTTTGCAATTTGCTTTTAGCGGCTTATGTATGAACTGGAGAGGTAGCAAATTGCATGTCATTGGCACAGTCATTACCAGTGGTAGTCGGTAGTTGGCAGTGGCAGTGGCAGTAGTTCTTGGGGCTCACATACCGGTGGTCAAATAGTAATTTCCGTTTTGTGCTTCTTGATAGCTAAGCGCTTACTTTGTCGGTCGCTAATTAAACGCTGTGCTTGACTTGAACTTTGAGCTCAATTAACTTGCTGTGGTAGTGACATTTTGCATTTGCATGCAATTAGCGGATACTTCGACTGACTTGAGTAGCGTTAGCGCTAGTTATGTGCTTATGTAGGTAGGCAGGTGCAAATGCTTTAAGACCTTCAAATCAAAATGGCATACAACTTAACTTAACGTTAACAGGGGGAGGGAGGGGGAGACAGAGCACAATCTTCGAGTGGCAGCTAAACAAACTCGAAGAAGAAAATTGTTGGCAATTACATTATTATTTGCATTTAGGGAATTGCCACTGGCTGCGAGAACTCGAATTGAACTCGAACTCAAGACAAAGTTTGAAAATCGTAAGTGGTTATGGGAACGTTATCGCACGCCTCGTACACTTGACGTTTTATTGCGACCAATTTTCATAGCAGTAGTACCGACTCCGAGCTTATAATAGCACAGCCAGCTGTCCTCTCAAAATGTATTTTCGACTATTGCCCATTTTATTGTGTGGAGGCAGCTCTAGGATTCACTGGGCGAGTGGGCAAGTGGACAAGTGGGCAAGTGGGCGCAGGGGTGCAGAGCAAAGGCATTCATCATTTTTTGACCGCCATTTCCGCATCCGACTTGCCGGCGTGCTGTGATTTCCATGTAGGTGTGAATAGCCAGCCCTGTGACTACATCCCTTTGGTGGCAGGGGCAGAGGGTATGCGTAGAAAGCGGGCGTGTGTGGGTTTAAACTTTTCATAAACCTTAAGTGGAAAACTTTTATTTTATACCCAAAGCAGTTGCTACGGAATCAACATTGTTCTTCTTTTCGTATTTGTTGTTGTTTTCTGTATTCACATTGTTTATGCCACCTATCCAATTGCCCTCCAAATACCCCCCTCACCAACCCCTCCCCCAACACTTACCACTTGTCAGCTTAAAATTCTCAAAATATGTAGGCCGTCTGCCCGGGTCAAGTCACGTAAAGCAAAAGTTTTTCTAAATGATTTTAACGCCTTTTGAATTTTTTTGTTGAAACTTTGTCGAGCGGCGCGCGTCAACAAGAGCCTGAAAGTAGGCAATAAAAATTGTCAAACAAATAAATATTTGTAGCACAGTGAAAGCACGCTAAACGGAACCGATATGTTTGGGCTTTTTGTTATTTATATGTGTGTAAATACCACAAATTAAATAAAAAAATCATAGTTTGTATAGGCACTAGACTTATTTAATTACTAACCTTTAAGTCTTTATTTATAATTTGAAAAAATTCTTGGGTTTATTAAGTATATTCTGCAATCAGGGATGCCAATAGAGATTTTATTATTATTTCATATATTATTTGTTTCACTAGAGGGTCTAATTAGCGAGTGCCTACTGTATAAGTTCCCCAGTAGCTCTGGAATTATTGCTGTGGGAATAAATAGTCGTGCTGGAAAAACATTTGATATTATTGTTTTATCAAATTCCTGTCACTCTCTAGGCGAATTGAAATTCGAGTTTATCATTTCGGACATCCTCGTAGTTATTGTAATGTGACAATCGGGAACAACTACCTACATATAGTATACACACTATACTATATAGTACTACTAGATACAATACTCGTTTGTATATTTAGATTGAACTACTACCACTGCCACGGGTAGGTGAGGAACGTATGGATGAACCGGGCTTAGTGCTTGACAATCAACGTGAAATGTTAGCAATGGCAGCGGACAAGTTTTTATTTTAAATATTAATTTCTATGTACATAAATTTTGCTGTCGCCGTTGTTGCCAGGCGAACAGCAGCAACAACAAACATATTCGACAGGCTTCGCTGCATTTTAATGTAAATTGAGGGAGGGTGGCAACTCTAGGCACGTATACGGCGCAGATTCAAGAGTCAAAGTTGCTACTAAATTGCGCTACAATTTAAAGTGTAGGGTACATGCAAAATTCAAGTTCTTTAATTTGAAATTGTCAATTGATTAATAAGCTTTTATACTTGAACTTCATATAATCATACAAATTACAAGGGGACTTTTTGCAATTTTGCGACCTTAAAGGTAACTTATGGCCTATGGGGAATCAACTCGCGAAAAAATAAGGTCGCTATGTGCCCTGTACAATGTTAATCAATCAGTCAGGACAAACTAAGTTACATATATAGATTCTGACTGGTAGTTGTAGGGTATACAACGATTCGTTGAGGCCTTACATTTGTTACTTACAGTCGACAAATTTTGTTCTATTTTTCTAAATTTAAATTTATTTATCTATACATATGTATGTATATGTATTAGTTATTGTTGTCTGTTGGCGGTGGGTCCTAGTTTGTGAGGACATGTGCATATTTCATAACGAACTGTATATTTTAGCGCTAAGCCAACACCAACGTGTACCACATTGTTGCTAGGGGTGGTGCTAAGGCGGTGCGCTGTTTGGTGGTGTAAATTTCTTGCCAAGGGTAACACCTTTTTGCTGTCCTGCTGATTTTGAGGGTAGCTTGCTTCAGTATGTCGCTCTTTTTCGTTGTTTGTTGTTGTATGTCAGCATTTTTTCTCTGTGTAACATAGAACAAGTGAGAGTGCTGTAGTCGAGGTATATTGCAGAATAGAACTTTGAACTGCTATCTATAGCTTCTAAATATATTATGCTACGTATACTATATCAAATATAATAATATGGTCAACTTGGGCATAATATACCTATTTGCTTGTTATGTTTGATTAATTCAAACTCAATTCCATATGTTTATTTGCCGCAGTTTATAATCCAATTGATGCAACTTAATCAAACTTGCACAGGTCACAGGATGCTCCTGCAGCAATTGTGGATTGCATTGCTAACAGTCTCTAATCCCTGGAAATATTCACATCCTGGATGCATAACATGCTTGTAAATTGGTTTAGTATAAAGCCACGATTCGATATCTCATTTCCGAAAGGAAATAAGCACATAAGTTTATTAGCGTAATCCTTTTCAAATAGTTTACATTAGGTACCAATAATGTGCTAGCATAAATGGTATTTGATAGCTGCTGATGATCATTTTGAACTGTTAGACCTTTCTGAGAAGAGCGTTAGAAATTCAAACAGCACTAATGACTGTACGTTAGAGGTCTATTCACAGAAACCAACTACTACATCTCCATCCAGCTGTCACTTACTTATTATATACTCATATTACTAAAAGTTTGCTAAACATTTCGAATGGCGTCCAGTGCCTTTTGAATTTTGATCCATCGCTCTTTACTTAATTTGTTGCTTAATGTGCGCTGAATATTTCACACTCTGGGCTTAGAGGCAGTCGTGTGAACGCTGAAAGCTAACAATCAGTTAACGGATAGAGTTACAGACGACCCGTTGACTTTTGTTTATGTCCATGTGATCCGCTTGCCAAATTGGGAAACATCGAGTCGTTGCTGTCGCGTTTGCTGTTTCTAGGCTCGTTGCACAGGGCGTATGCGTAATCAAAATGTTTTGCCTGGCAAATTGAAAACATAAACAGTTGCCGGATAGTTTCCGGCTCTTCTGGCGTATTGACAACGTGTCATGTCTAATGACCAAACAGTCGCTATGCACATAAATAGAAGCCAAATTCCCAATAACTCGCCTTAAAGCTGATTTTCTTCGGAAATTGATGAAATTTATTCAATTGGCAGAGGCATGCAAATGCCAATTATGATTTACGACTGTCTATTATTAAACTGTCTTGATTCACTGGCTTAGCTGGCTATAATAACTCAATGAATTCAAATTAATGTATAATATAAATTCACGAAAGTGCAATAATTCTTAAAGAGCCTTTAATTAATCAAGGGAAATGCTCGTAAGTGAAAATGAAATTGAAAGAAATTTAAGGAATATTTTACTGCATGCAATTGAGTTCCGCCTTTGCTCATTTGCTGAATTTATGGGCGGCACTTAAACTGAATTGAGTATCAATGGCCAAGGCCAAAAGGAAAAGCCATTGGCATACGGTTTTACCAAACAACAAAACAAAAGCCACTATACACATACACACACACACACACACACATGCAGCCACAGACACAGCAACAGAGCCGGAGTCAGAGCCAAAGCCAAGTCCGGGCTCATAAACAATGCGGCCAATTTACATGCATTGGGCCGACGCACATATGTACATATTTTGTATAAATGTGTGTGTGTGTGTGCGTGTGTGTGCTTTTGTCGTTGCGTTTGGTATCAAACAAAACAACAAAGAATGAGAAGAGAATTGTCCCTTTGTTGCATATAAAAACAATGGCCGAAAGAACTTGAAATCAATTTCGAACGTTTTAGCTAAAGCCAATTGATTTATGTGTTGTGCAAGTTTGTTGTTTGACTGGGTACGTGTGTGTGTGTGTGTGATTGGATGTGTCTATGTGCTTCGCTCTGCATTAGTTTTGCCTTGACTAAAACCAAGCATAGTATATGCCAGCTCATGGAATTGTGCCTACCAAACAATTAACAGTGACTGCCAAAAGTCAGTGCCACTTGCTTTACTATTCGTCGCGCGTCACTTTGCTTACACTTGATAAACTTTTTATTGCTTCCAAACAATTTAAAATTTAATTTGGAATAACAAAAACACAAACCATGACGATGTCTAGGCCAAGGCTTAGTCTCTTCCCTTGGTCAGACGATGAACTGGGGATAGTACTCCAAAACGGGTAATTGAATAAAAACAGCGCGCAATGTTCAAAGTAAACAAGACTCAAAGCAGGCCATATGGGTCAGCCGCCATGCCAGCTATTATCCCCTTCTCTCACTCATCCATTGTTTCCGTCTTTATCGGGGGTTTTTCTTTTGTGGTTTCGCTGCGTTTGATTTGTCGCACAGTGACACATCTCGTAATGCAATGAAGCATGAAATAAAATAAGAACAAGGCACTTGAAGCTATCCTGGTTAGCCTTTTTGCTTTAACTAAAGCATACCAAGTGGCCAGTGTAGTCAACAGAGAGCACCCGCAACACATTGGATACTCATCCGGGACAGCATTGACATTTTTACGCCTTTTATTCAGTTGACTGCATAAATTCAACTGCTCTGGCTACGCATTTTCAATGCTGTTGCCGCTAAGCTTTTGTTTTCTCAGCCATTGGCTATAAAATTGAATTGGCAGTGGGTCGGGCGGGGGAGTGAATCAGTACCTAGAAAGCGGACATATCTATATTATATTATATTAAGAATATTTGTATATTATGTATACACATATAGTGTGTTATTACTAAGTATTTGTTATATAAGTATTACATGTTTTCTATAACACTGTGATATAAAATACTGATTGTAATAGGATAAGGATCTTCAGTAAATATTTTTGTGAATTTAATTTTTTTGTAAAAATTAAAAAAAAACATTTTTTTCAATAAATAATTAGGCAGTTATCGGCTGGGTTATTTGACGACTAATATACATATATATTTTCAATATTTGTTATGACATAAGTTATTGATATAATTTTAAATCTAGCTACTTGGGAGTATTTAATATCTAACTGACGAATTGCCGGCTCTTTTTTCTCTAATTAGTAATTATTATTATTATTAGAATCGTTAGCATTGGCCTGTATCAGCAAGTTTTATCATATTTATAGCTATCATAGAAACGATAAATTTCAAATATGCAAATCTCTCTTTTTTCGACTAAGACCTGTTGCATAGTGTAATGTATTGCCGTCAAGTATAACCTTTTTGAAATATAAACCAACTTAGCTGATATAGTGCCACATTGAGGCATGTAAATAGCTGCAGCTTAAAGCCATTGTCGCTCTCCGCTCTCTAAAATCTTGGGTATGGTTGACCTGCTCGTGCTTTTGGTTTTTTTGGAGATTCTTTTTTTTTTTTTTTGGCTTGGGTTCAACTTGTTGCCCTTGTTAGGAGAGTTTATGGCCCTCGAGCGTTGCTCATTATTGCAAATTTGAAGTAAGCAAGGCAAAGAGTAGTGGGGGCATCCTGGCCAGAACTTTAGTTTCAAGTTTGATTTGTTTACACATGCGACTTGTTATTGTTGTGCTCGTAGTGGTTGTTGTTGCTGTTGTTGCTTGGTTGTTTGCTGCAAGAACTGTTCTGCTGGCAGCTAACAAGTTGTAAATTAAGCTAAAAATGTGTGTTTTGGCAAATGTGCAAAAGTGTGGAGTGTGGAGTATGGAGTGTGGGAGCAAAAGAAGAGGCCACAACTTGGCCACACACACACGCACACACACATGCATGCGTATGGGTGTGTGTTAGCATGTAAAGCAAGTAGAAAAACCGCAGAGCCAAACGCACTAACAAGCGACAGTAATCAGTGTAACTGAAGCAACAACAACAATGACAACAGTAACAATATGAGGGTGTTATGCAGCACTTGCAATAGACACACACTCACACACACAGGAAATTAGATGCTCAGAAGCTGAAACAATGGCAGAGAGTCTGACAAGCTCTGGCAAACCGCTCATCATCAACATGCTCATCATCCGAGCAGAGCAGAAGGGCAAGTCGAGGCTGAATAAAAAGATGCACTGCACCCAAAGGCAGTTGACCCAATTTCCAGGCAAACAATGGACCTCCTAGAAGTAGTCTAAAAGAAAAGCACAGGAAAAGTCAAAATCACATGTCGCGATAGTCTAACATTCTAGCAATCGGGCTAGCTGCCAAAATAGCTCAAGTGCCCAAAAGCTATGTGTTTACCATTTGCAACTGGCCAACCTTATTTTTTTGTTTTCTATTTTGGTTTCGTTTAACTCTTTGGCGACAAAACAAGTGAAAGTTTATCGCTGCTTTGTGCAAAGAAAATCAATAAACTGCAATTGCGAAGCAAATGACCCATATAACCAGCCTGTGGCTCCGATTCTGCATCTTCTGGCATGCGCGCCTGTGGCTGAGCGTAATTGTGCCAAATTATAAATTATTTCGCATTTGCCATGAAGCAAACGATGCGCTGAGCGGGTACAGGACATTGGCATAGGGTTGGTCCTGGCCTGGGTCTGGGTGTTGGGCTCTGCCACTGCCTGCAATTAATTTTGTGCAGCGCCAATTGAATCCTGAGCACAGGGCTTCTCTGGGTGCTCAATGCTTTGTAGCTGGCGTGGAGGAGGCCAAGGGCTAAGCGCATAATTTAAATTTCTAATTAACAGTCAAATAAATTTGCAGCCGCTGCAGCAATTGAGAACGACTCTACTGATTTTATGGCCAAAATGCTCTCATTAAATTAACGGCAATTTGCTGCAACGGAGTCAGCTCAAGATGTTAAGCCAATGCACTAATTCTCAATTATTTAAGTGGCAACATTAAACATTCACAATTCGACTTTAGTTCGCCTTATAAAATCGCTTAAACAATTTTCGAATAATATTCAAGTAATAGAGTTATTTTAGCTTTTGTAAGGCTGAAATAAAATTAAATGAAGAAATGCTAATAAAATGTAAATAAAGCTATACACTAGCTCTAATCTACGTTATTTAACGTTTAACTAAACTGTACCGTCATCTGGCAACACCAAGTGCATGTGGCGCCATCTACTGTCATCATTTTAATTCACTCTCTTCAGGGTTGCTTAATTTTATAAGAACTTTGGGTGTGCTTATCGATAAATGTTATGTAAATAAAAAACTACTAAATAACTATAAATTTGAAATACCGATAGATTTAGGCGGCTAATTAATTTTAAACTAAGCAATGGACGCCATATCGCTTGATATTTTCAATTACTCTTGATGTTGTGAAAGAAATTATTACGCTTACACCTTTTTAGCGAGTCATAGGACAAATACGTAATTAATTAAATACAGAGTGAAGATGCACGAAGAATGATATGCAGTTGCATGTTGCAAGATCGCTGACAACTGTATGAATTTAGTTCTTCAAAAGGTGTTGCACACTGAATTAACACATGCAACAGAGTCGAGGCAAAGCAACGGAAATGCAACATCAAAGCACCAACTGAGATGTTCCAATCCACACACACACAAGCAGCGGCACAAACGACAAATGGAATTGAATTTCTTATCAATGGATGAATTTAGTTTTGTTGGCCCGCCGTTTGTTTTTCGCTGTCGCGTGCACCGTGCAACATTGGCAATGTGGCAACGTGGCAGCATCATGTGCCTTGCCAGCGGCTGTGTTGCTTGGGCAAAAACATTCAATTAGTTTGATTTACACATCTGTAGCTGTAGCTGCCACCGCTGTGCTGTGTGCGAAAAAAGAGTCTCTTTGCTCTACGCTGTTCGCTGTTCTGCTTCGCTCACACAGTTAGTCCCTTTGTGCGACTGTTGGCATTTCCGTTTCCGCTGTTTAACAAGCAACTTTTGGCAACAAGAGCAATAACAACAAGAACCGAAGCAGCCGCTGCCAAAAACTTGTTCGACTTTGCGTGCCAAAAAATGCGATGCTCAGTGCCGCTGCTGCTGATGTTGCTGCCGCTTAAGGCAGTTAGAATGAGGAATAGGCAATGTTGGTGATGGTGCTAGTGCTGGTGACGGTGCTGCCTCAGCTCCTACTCCTACTGCCTGCCGGAAACAGTTTGCTGCGCGCTGTCTCAATATTAGTTTGGACGGCAGCAAAACGCTTCCGGCAACCAAACGGCAACGTTGCCTGTTGTTGATTTCGTTTGCTGAAGCTGATGTTACTGCTGCTGCTGCTGCTGCAGCCTCCCGATGATTTTTCAATTTGCATTTGACACAGAGGGAAAATGTCAAAGACTAAATTGAAATGGCAAAGGCTACACGGCCTTTTTGTGTTTGTGTCTGTGTGTGTGTTCAGTCTATCTCTCTGCTTGGATCTCCACTTAAATTGAAACTAATAATCGTATGCAGTGCACACAGTGCCTTATGGCCAAGAGAGTCTAGCCAGACTTTGGCTTGATTTTCAATTAGGTAATTGACAGGCAAGTGTTTGGGGCACACTTGTAAGCCGGCTGCCCGGCTGCCCAACTGCCAGGCTGCCTGGTTGGCTACCTAACTTTGACTTGGCCCTGGGAATGACACGTGGTTTAAATGTTAAACTACACATGTGAGTGGGCTATTTAATATGGTCAAAGTTATTTTCAAAATTAAATGCATGCCAAAGTGCAGAGTAACAACTGTAGTAAGTCGCAAGGGGTAGATGAAAAAGGAAAATGCGTTGAGGGCGCATGTCAACTTCATTTGTTGAATGACATAAGTTATCAACGAAATTGCAGGGAAACTGACCTCGAGCAAATTGCTCTGTCGCCCCTTTATCTTTTGTATGGTAAACCTCACTTACACTTGCAAACACAGACACGCACACACTCAAACGTACCACACACATGCACATACATACGCACAAACGATTCTTTCCATTCCATTTCACTTATACGGAAAGTCAGCCAATAAGCTGCACGTCAGTCCGTCTGTCCCACTGTCCTACTCTGTATAAGTGAGTGTATGTGTGTGAGTGTGTGTGTCTTTGGTTTCATTTCAATCTTTTGCCACTTAACAAATGCACACCCATTTTTCCCCAAGAGGGAAATAGCATTGCAGTGCTCTCTATGTGCATAAGTTTAATTTTATTATACGAAAACAATGCAACAATTGTTACAGCAAACACTCACACACTGCTGAATCTGATTTTAAGTTGGAGTCGGAGTTTATAACAAGTACTCTAAGATGCAGTATAACAATGCCACTACAACAATA
This sequence comes from Liodrosophila aerea, assembly GCA_035045005.1. Classification (NCBI taxonomy): domain Eukaryota; kingdom Metazoa; phylum Arthropoda; class Insecta; order Diptera; family Drosophilidae; genus Liodrosophila; species Liodrosophila aerea. The sequence continues at coordinate 64,151 of JAWNNL010000292.1, forward strand.
TGGCAATTTGTACAACGGATTTGGCGCTGCATTTAGAAGCCAATAAAACGAAAAGTTCCTCAAAAAAAGAATGAGCGTGTGAAAGCTGTTGAAAATGCGAGTCTGAATGGGTATAAATCTACGCTATATAAAAGCTAAGAATTTCAAACGAATTTAAATAGGTTAAGTAGGAATTCAGAGCTTTAGAGGGTAAAAATTGTGGTAAAAACAATTTTGATAGTAGAACGAAATAATCAAGCGAGAAGTCTACAGACGAATGCGGGATTAAAATGATAGTTTGAAATATAAGTTTAAAATATTGTTAGTAAAAATAGAATAAAAATAAATAAATATATCATATTTAGAGTCATTTGTATTAGTTTTTAGAAACAGACAATATTGTTTTACGCATGGAAAGTTAAACTTATTAACTCAAATTTATAACTGTGATTGTATTACATTTTGGTAAGAACTAGTTATTTTTCATTTACTAATAGTATACATTAATAGCTTATAGTTTTATATGCCATTTTAATTGGGCAGAGCACGCGGTTAATTTGCTCTGACGTTGTCTCTCTGATGTGGGGCACCGAGCTGCTGCTGCTGCTGTTCCCAGTGGTAGCAAGAGGAGCAGAGGAGCCGTCGACATCATTTTTCATTCGCAATTTGCCATAAAATAAGCATAAATTGGATCAATTTACGAAAAGCTCCGTTACAAATGCGAAGCAAAAGTCAGTGGAGAATGCAATATAGAGTTACAGTTCTATAGCGCTTTTTACAATCCGTGGCTCCGTGTCTCCCTTCCTTTAGCTGGGTTAAGGCTTTCACGCCCATCAACGACTGCTGGCAGTGCAATTGTAATGACCACTCCAGCACCAGCAAGGAGCAACGTTGATGCTGACAGTGCTGTGTGGCAAGTCTCTCTGTTGCCGTTGTGGTCTTTGCCACAGTGGTGTCACGTGCATTGAATCTGAAGCCCTTGGTTGCATTTCACTTGATGTTCCCTGTCCATGATGGCGTTGTCATTCCCATCTCTCTCTCTCTGGTTACTGAGTCCGCTGTCATTGTTCTTGTCATGGTTCTGCTTAATGTCAAGTCCTGGCATTTCGTCTTAGTTGCCACATAAAAAATTCAATTTATGATGAACTTACTGGATTCTTTTGCCTGTGCGTTTTACTGCTAAACTCGCAGTTTTTCTTTAGAAAGTATATTTAATTTAACTTTAGACAAATTTTTAGCTTTACGCTGCTCAAACATATAATTTCATTAATTTTGAGCGCTATTTGTAAAATTGCCGGGTCACGCATCCGCCTACGCCTGGGCATGTTTGTGGACACAGAGATAGAACGTGGCTATGGCTCCTCAATTTGTATCCGCACACACTGTAACTGCTTCTGCTCCTTCCCTACTATTCAGTTGGTTCATTACTTTTGGTTGATGCCTCGCTGCATGTTCATAATGTGGTTGCACATTTGGTTTTTAATAATTTTAGATTGCGCTGCTATCAGCCATGACTCGAATATACACAGAGAGAAACTGAAAGCAAACAAATAAACTGTAAATTTTAAACTGAAAAATAAAGAGAATAATCCTGTTTAAGACATTTTACCATAAGTCCTTTTAAGTTTTGACTTTTGTATGTATCTTGAGTATAGAATAAAGTTAGATTATTCTAATGTCATGAGTACTAAATTTCTGATTGTTTTGCTTAACAGTGTAAATAATAAACTAGACAAATTATGTATTACTTGAAGTAGGAAAGAGAAATCTGAAGAGTTTCAAATTTCGCGTACGATTGCTACTACATTTTGTTTAGTGTATACACACTCTTAGCCTCTGCTGCATACGTGGTATATGTAATGGACCAACCAGCACCCCAGTACACATATATAGTGTGGGAGTTGTGAGTGTATTTGGGGGGTTTTAAAACAGCCGACACACATACACTCGCACATGTATGGTATTTGCCTTATTTGTCCCGGAGCCAGTTTATATGATGTTGTTTTTCTTCGCATTTTGGTTTTATTTATGTCATGTTTTGCATGTGTATGTGCGTGTGTGTGAGTGTGTTTGTTGACCGTGCATTGCATTAACTATACACTCATAATTTCCGTTCGCTAAAAACCAACATGTGGCCCAGACTGGCCGGGATGCCTAATTCTATAAAGCATATCGTCCAGGGGTAGTGTTGCAGCTGCAGGTCTGTGTTGCTGTGCCACATTATTGAGTTGTTTCCCAAAGGCCAAAGAGGCAGCAGGGGAGACTGGGTGGAGGACAGTGTATAAATGAATTTGTTTGGCCGACTCGCGCTTGCTCTGAGCGCTATTCAAAACGTTGCCATGTTTAGAGGTAACAGCAGCAGCAGCAGCAGCAACAGCAGCTGCAATCGAAAATTTCGTATTCATATTTTAATTAAATTAACATTTTGCTGAATTACATGTACTTTACATACATATATGTATACATTTACGCAAATATCCAGCTCAAACTTGTACTCACACTCTTAGCTATTCGTATTCATACATTTGCGACCAAGAAATGTGCTTAGCCGGGCTCTTTACAAGTGCGACAGACCATAAAACCTACATACAAATGTATTTTGCTTTGCTAAACAAATGGAAAAGTGTGGAAATGTGGAAAATGGACTACATAGTGCAGCAATAATAAATAGGTTATCTCAATACTTATGGTGTTGGTAGGGGATTTTAAAAATTGCTCAAAAAAGAACTTACAAGGTTTTTAGATTTGTATTAAAGATTTATATTAAAATATTCGGCACTTAAATATGTCTATGTGCCTGTACTTATAAAGTAAATCGCAATGGGTATATCTATTTTATGTGCTCAAATACAACTCATTTCTTATTTCTTAATGGTATCTTTTCATCGCATTTATCTGTATACTTTAATTCGGCTTTAATAGGTTTTCTCTGTAAAAAAGAACATTGGTACCAACATGTGTAATACCCACACCTCAGGCGTTTAATGTTGTGCTAAATCGATACATTTACCTACAAGTTTAATTGTGCGCTGGACTGAATGGCAAATCACTTGAGAGCGGATGTAAAATGTCTTTCTTACCTTGCCGCAGGGTAAGAAGTAACAACGGAAAAGTAAGCTGGGCTTGCAGAGCAAGAGGCAATGTTGCTGCCACACGCCAGCCATGCCACCTGGGTTTGGGGACGGTCGAACCTATGGACAGGGCTGCTACTTATATGTACATATATGCATGTGGTAGTGGCTCTGTCAGTTGTAGCAATTTGAAGTTTACAGGGTCACTGGGGACCCGTAGACGACGAAGAAAACAAAAACTTAAAGACAATGGCAGCCGGAACGTTGCAAAAACCTAATCTGCTCAACAACTTACTTTCGTTAGTAGTGACAGTGGGCGTGGATTTCTGTGTGTGTGAGTGTGTGAGGGTATTGTCTTGGGCATTGGTGACTAGCTTCGATTGGAAGACGACAGGCGACAAGTTTGCCAATAAAACCAATGCAGCCGACACACTTAAGTATGAACAAATAACAAACTAAATAAAATGCCAAAGATACCAGCTTTGGGAGGCAGCAGCAAGGTGGGCGTGGCCGAGCACACAGCGACCACAACAACCACAATAACAACTATAACGATTAGAGCGGGATCTCCCATTCCCACTCCCACTCCCATTCCCACTCTCACTCTATATGAAAATCAACTTTTGCTTGGCATGCAAAAATTGTTACTTAATTTTTTCTTTTCGTTGGATTTTTACTTTCGTATTTTATTTTTTTGTTGCATACAAAATCAAAGTTTCAGCTACTTGAAAATGTGAAGTAGATAAAAATAATGGAAAAGTTTTTACTTGCTTTTGTTCACATCCAATAAGACAGACAGTGTGCCAACGAGGGGTGAGGTGAGGAGTGGAAGCAGAGCTGTGAGGTGCCGCAATATCTGGCAACGTATACGGAATATAACGAGTATTATGCCAGGGTTCGCTTTTCCCTCAGCAGCAGCAGCTGCTGCGACTTAAGGTGCCACCTACTTAAAGTTTGGCTTTAGCTTATTTAAGCTTCTACTGCACTTGCAGCAAGTTGCAAGTTGCAGCATGGGTAGGGCGCAACACCTTGCAACGAAGGCCATTTTATTTATATTCACAATTGTGACTCTGTGTGGGTGAGGGGTGAGTGTGTGGGGAAAATTATTGCTTCCACTTCAGTGTTTATACCCTGCAATCATAACGAGCGCAACGAGGCAGACAGAGAAATCGACACCGAAATATTGTAGCAAGGAGGAGAGACCTTAATTCAGAGAGTTGCAGAAACGAATAGCGAGGATAGCAAAGGAAAACGAAAGGTGTGAACAGTAACAAAGAGAGGAACATACAAAGAGCAAAGGCATGTTTAATTTAAAGTTTTATGATTACTACGGTTAATGAGAAATCTTATATAAAACGGTGTGGCAAACGTTCTGGGAACCCCTAAGTTAACTTATCGTATATCTGGTATATCATTTGGTTAATATGCTCATGCAGAACTCTTATGGATCGCAAAGTGAACTCTGCACTCTCCAATAAAGCTCGGAAACAATTGATCGATGGTATCGATAGCGTCGGTAGTAAAGTTATCTTTTTGGGAATCAAATTGAACAACAATAGTATCTCAACTCTACTTTCCCATACAGGATATTTGCTTGTTGTTCAATACGGTTCAGTGCAGATTGATTTGATTTATTTGCATTGGGCTAGGCAACTTGTATCTTTAGCTGTTCACTTTTATGTTTATAAATCCTCATGTTTTGCAGCCCCATGACAAATTAATACTGAATTACCTTGATAAGGGCTGGAGCGAACACTCAACCAATTGCACGTAGGCTTGTCTCAAATGCAAGCGAACACAATATACAATACCTGTGAATTCCAGCAATTGCTGTTGCGCTAATCCCTTGGCATTCAAACACGAAAGCAGCAGCAGCAGCAGCTGAGGTTCAGGCTGCTTTTTGGCAACAATGCAAATGCAATAGCACAACTTGTATGTGTGTATGAGTGGATATAAGCTGTAAATGCATATGTGTGTGCACGCGTGTGTCTGGGTGTGTCGGTGTGTGTCTGTTACTGAAACGGCATCTAATAAGCCTTTTACAATGCGCTAGCACGAGGTGTTAATGCCACTTTGGCTGCACTGTTGCAGCAGTATATGTACGTTTCCTACTTTAGGGAGTTGTAAACCTCCGCTGCTGTCCCTCCCAACTCACTCTCCTCCTGCTGCCAGTTCTTTGCGGATCTTGGCGTTACCGGCTGTGATTTATTTACCGTTGAAATTATCTTGTTTTGCGGTTTGATGCATCGCATTGCCAAAGTAACTTTATTTAGCACTCGAAACCTTTTTGCACTCCACGCCGCACAGCTATAAAAATTTACGTTTCAACTGCAGCACATTTTTTTTGGTTTTTTTTGAAGCTTTGCTTTGGTAACTTTTTAACTAACGTCGACTTGAGTGAAAATTGACTCAACGTTGTGCGCGAACTGGTTGCATTTACCCCAAAAATCCATTGGGTTGAGTAGATTGTAGGCTGGCTCTATTTTTTCCTTCCAGAGAGAAGTTTTTTTTTTGTTGTTCGACAATCAATATTTGCGCCTGTGTGGGTGATGGGAGGTGGTGAGGGGAATGGTTGGCTATAGCAACTTAGCTAACTGTTTATCTAACTAGCTACAGTTTTGAAGTTTGTGTGCTGGCTGTGGCCAGTGCCAGGGATCGGGCTTAAGCTGCCACTAAAACTGCACAAAACTGAGCAGAGCCGAGCTGGGTTAAGTTTCAGCGCTAAGCACCACACTTTAGCTTAATTGGCAACCACGCGAATTGTGTACATTTTTAAGTAAGAGTTAATATTTAAGAGTAGCAGTAGTTTTATTTTTATAACTTTTTTAAGCAAAGTTTCTAGCAGTTTGACACTTGAGTTTTAAGTTTGTTTAGCTGCTGCTGCGGCCTGCTTTCAATCCACCTGAGTGCTAGGCAAATATTCCAAAAAAGCCATGAAATTTAACTAGCTTCACTTGTATTTGTGTTGTACGCTGCGTTGTTTAGTTGCAACTGTCCGACAACTGCCACAGACATGAAAAACCAATATCAAAGCCAACCACATGTCACTCACACTCACTGCTATTTTTGGCTAAATTCTTGTGTCTGTCTGTCCGCCTGTCTGCATGTGGAATTATCATGCTTAAATAGCTTACACAATTAAAGCATTATTATCCGAGTCATGGATTGTGCCGTCTGCCACATGCCACCAATTGCGGCCAACAGTAGTTGCATTGTCTAAGCCGCATGCAGTGAACCATTGAGAAAATGCAACAAAACTAAACAATATTTCTATTAACCGATTTATTATACCATAAATGTGGCGGCATATCGATAGTAACCGATAGCAGTTCTCAATAGAACTTTATATATCTAGATATCGAATTTATCGATATTTGTTTGCTGCTGCTATCGATGTTATTTAACATAACAATATTCATTTATTTCTGTTCAATTAGCTGTGTGTTTTTAATAAAAATATTCCGCATTTGCCCACTGTGCAGCTGGGCTTTGGCTAAGTACTTTTGTTTGTAATTTATTTGAAAATTGATTATAAATTATTTACCAAAAAAGCATAAAATGCGAAAATAACACAGCTACAACAACAATGACAATAGCCAGGGCTGCAGCATAGCCTGCAAAATTTTAATTAAAATAAACAGATGTCTGTCCGTGCGTCCGCCCGTCCGTCTGTTCGTCCGTCTGTCTGACTGTTGGGCTGATTATTTTTAGTACCACTGTACAAGTTTTAGCCATAATTGTAAGCCCAGGATTGTGCTGTTTTGTTTTGTGTTTGTTCCGTTTATTTTGGTTGCAGTGTGGGTGAGTATGTGTGTGTGGATTTTTGTTTGTTTTGTTCACTATGTTTGTTGTTTGTTCGTCCGTTTGTTTGTTTGCTGTAGCTGTCATTATAAATTGCATTTATGGCATAACGAAAAACGTCCGCTCGTGTTTGTTGGTGCGTCAGTTAGTGTGGGGCTTTGCTTGTTTTAATGAGGTGACAGGCAAAGTTTCGCTTTTGCAGTAATATATATTATACATAGAATATAATAAAGGGCAAAATAATATGTAGTAAACGTAAATATTATTGATAGAAGCACATGCATATTTGCACACATATTGACAAATATTAACTCACCTTAGCCACAAATAGTAGTGCATTATTGAAAGTAATTTAAATTACATATTAAATTTCAGTTTATTTGATCAAGTTCATTACAGTTCAGTTAAGTTCCATAGTTGAAATATAAAATTATTAATGGACTCATTATATACTCAAGCTGCCTAATTATGTGTGTGTTGTTGTGTGTGTAATTTGGGTATGACAAGTTTGTGTGAACTCATAATTGAAACTGTGCCAGTATATGTTTATTTTGTATTATAATTGGGACCACTAATTAAGCAAGTGCAACCACAAAAGCAATTTGCCAGAACCGCAAAAGGACATCAAACACTTGTCGGTCACAGAATTTGATTGGCGTTTGATGTGTTATAAATAAAGTCACATAGTACATATGGTACTACTGTTTCCTCGAGCTGCGGAAATTAAACTCTGCTACAAGAGCTTAAATTATGCAAAGCCCAACCTTGTATTAGCAATGCTTAGCTTCCATTACGCTCCCCATGATGAGCTGTTGTTTCTCTTTGCAGCCAGCAGTCAGCTGACAGCAGCCACGCCCACAGTGACTCTTGAAAAATGTTTGACCGAAAAAAATGACGTGCAAATGTTGACAACATTAAATTAAAGCATCGTAAATTTGCGCAAACCACACGCAAAATGTATATGCATATAAAACCAAAGCGATAGGCTACAGTTTCTTCGTTTTTTCAGCTAGTAAGTTGCGCTGATTGACGTGTGCCTCGCCAGGCAACTACTGCTGCTAATTTGGAAGGGGGGAGGGGAAACAGTGGCAGGGTCTGGGGATTGACAGCGTCGTCTTTTCACTTGGCCAGACGATAAAAACTGGCAACAAGCAAAACAAGGCGAAACAAGCCAAACCAAACCAAACAACGGAAAAAACAGCAGCAGCAGCAGCAGCAGCAACAACAACAACAATGGGAGGCAAATGTGCAGAAATTCCATCAAAGCGACGTTTTACGGATAAAACATTTGCATATTTTGATTGGACACGCCCAGCACGGTGTAGGGCAAGTGGGTGAAGCAAACAATAAGGCAGTCAATGGCGTTGCTGTTGCTGTTGCCAATGTCGAAGCCGATTCCAATGCCAATACCAACACTTTTGGCCGCTTTGGCATGCGGCTAACAAACTACGATGTGGCCTAGCCTCAACAACAACAAGAACAGCAAGAACAACAACAATATTAGTGGAAAGAGGCAGCCTCGATAAGCCTAGAGCCTGCCTAGTTCTGGTCACTGGCATTGTTCATCGCCCACTGACCGGCTGACTGGCCTATCATCCGGCTGACGTGACGTGGCAACGATTTTTACACTTTGCACATTTTTGTGCGCTACTGACGCATCAATTGCTGTTGCTATACCCTGGAAATTAATGACGCTAAAAGGTATATATAACATAAAGAGTTTTGTTTATTAAGTTTAGTTTATCATAGAGAAAGCGTCATTCATAGGTAATATATATGCGTACATAAAATATTTCTAAATGAAATTTGATCATCATTATAACGCTAAAGACAATACAATTTCGACATAGTATATATGTACATATATGTATATGTAATTCTGATAAAACCTTAGATAAGTCTGTGTTAAAAATTAACCTCTACAGATACCTAAAGCTAAAGCCAATTAAAGAGCAAATCAATTTCTTCTCAAGTCGCTATAAGGAGAGGCTACAGGTCAATTGGTATGTCAGGCTGGTTGGGTAGCGGCTAGACTGCGTGAAAGTATAGCATATTGTTGCGAGAATCATAGTATATATAGTGATATTCATAACTTTTCGTTAAATTATCATAAATAAATGTCTAAAATAAAAAACAATTTATAAATTTAAATTGACTAAATATTTTCTATTTATTTGTATATTTCAAATTTTTATTAGTTTCTACGCCTCTATTTAAAAACTACAATAGATAATACTATTACTATTCCAATTCATATAAATCTACAGTCACGCTGTTAACAACTCATCATTCAGCCATGAACACTTGCTTCAACCTTTCCTGAACATGTTTTATACACCTTGCATATATTATGCTGGGTATTGGGCTTAGCCTATCAGTCATGGCCTTTTTACTGCCAGTGTTATAGAGCGCGCTTTTTAGTTGAGTTTCAGTTTTTGTGGCACATTTTGCCCCAGCGTCTGTTGTTGCGGGCAATAAATCTTCATTTTCGCTATTAAAATGTTGTAATATTTTTTTGCCTTGCCTTTGCCGATTGTCCTTGTCGCGGTGCGTTGGCCGTTTATATGGTCCGCACATTTTGAATTTTTAGCACCCATAAATAAGAAAAAAAATAAAAATAAAAATTGAATCGCTGAATCGCTTGGCAACTATAGCACGTCTCTGGAGTTTGATTTTATTTTTCTGGTGCTGTCTAGATTCGGAGGTTTTAAATGGATTTATGCCTGGGACATCACGCTGCTGGCCGCCGTCCCCAATAGTAATTGATCTCTTATCTGAAATTGTGCGGGCGATAAGCTCTGTCGCTGGCCACTTAAAGTTTATTGCATTTCTCTTTTGCCAAGTGCCTTTTAAATTGTTTAAATATCACGAGCTCTGCTGATGTCAGAGTACAAGGCGCATTACGTATACGTGATGTATGACAATACTGAATGAACTCATATGTATATGTGTGTATATATAATCTTCTGTGAAGTTTTCAATGCATATGCCAGACGCCATTTGGCAATTTGCAAGTTGCTGGCAGTTTATTAAATTAAAATATGTCACACAATTGAAAAAGCAGCATGGCGATTTGCAAATTGTAGGACTTTGTGCTCCCGACTCCCGTGTCCTGACTCCCGACTGCGACACAGCCAGGTGCCGTGGAAAATTGTCTGATAACTGAGTAGGTGACAATATTTTGTCGCTCTGCATGATTTTGTATGCGTGACAAAATATTTCGTTTTGCATGCAAGTCAATCAATTCAATTCCCCAAATGCTACGCCTTTGCAACAGACTCATAATACGCCAGTTAAATTGCCGTGACGAATATTAAATTTATATACACATACATATAAATATTTAAAGCAACTATGCATGTGTGTGTGTGTAGCTCAAATGGCAAATATTAAAGTCAATCTGTGTGCTTAACTGAACAGCCCACACTCATTCAGTTGGTATGTTTAGCTTGGATTATTTCATTTGAGGCAATAAATCAAAGTGTCTAAAATGGCGCATATAAATTTTCATACTGGAAAAAGGCATTTTGCGATGAAATTAACACGCTCTAAGGCGGTGCTAGGCTATGAGCATGGATCCTCTACTTACATTCACACACATATATACATATGTGTTTTATGTTTTCTGCATATGGTAGACGTGATTAATGCTAAGCTTGCACACGGGGCGTATGCGTTACAATTCGCTGGCTGTCTTTATTAATGGACGCTGATTTTGCCATAAAGCAATACACGCACATAACTAGCTAAAGTGGCAAAGAGTCGAGATGAGTGTGCATGTGTGTGTGTGCTTGTGTGTGTGAGATGTAAGGTAATGGTAAGGTGATGTAAGTATCTTACTAAAAAGCTTTGCCCCCGGCCATGACAGCAGCAGTTGTGGCTTGTTGCTGTTGCTGTAGCTATAGCAGCTCTCTGTGTGTGCCTGTGTGCAACCCGGCCATTGTTTTAGGGTCATTAAGGTGTAAATTATACTTCTAATTAGCCATTAAGTAGCAGCAGCCAGCAGCAGCAGCAGTAGCAACAAGCAGCAGGCAACCCAACAATCTTTCGACTTTCTACCTCTGCACTCTATGATGTTAGGAGTGTGTGTGTGTGTGCCTGAGCATGTTGGCATGTTTAGAACTATAAAAATGCAATAAAATTTAATGAGCATACATAATGGGAAAATAAAAAGGAAATTTAATCAGCTTTAACTTTATTTAAATGTAGGCAAATTAGTCATATAACAAACCTGCCTTTGCTCTTGCTGTTGCTGTTACAGTTACCTTGAATCCTTTTGGCTTTTGCTCATTATGTTGCCCGAATTGTGTATCCATAGAGCGTACAATCAAATTTCAAAGGAAGCTGCACATAAGACAAAGAACGTAAAGCTCCAAACAGGCAAAAACTAGAACAAAAGACAATGCACTCGAGTCAATACCAAGACTGTGTCCATACCACACTGGAGCAACAACAACAGCAGCAAAAAGAACATGTGAGTAGAAATAGTTTGAACAGAGAAAAAAGTATTGAATTCTTGAGAAATAAATAAAGGGAAGAGTACCATAAGAGAGTGGACGAGAGTTAGGAGTGGGAGTGGGAGTGGAGTCACTGTCTCTAGCATCCAGTACCAGACAGACTGTTCGAGCAGAAAATCGAAAATTTATACAAATAATATGTTGAAAGAGCAGAGCACAGGCGGAGTAAAAGAATGCCAGCGACAACGTGGCAAAAGCGTTCAGCAAATGTGCAACGGCAACAAAAGGAACAGCGCGTTTCTAGGGCCAACGTATGCGATAGATGTGTGTGTGTGTGTGTGTGTGTGACTTGGTGTAATGGTGTGGCTGTTTGCTATGGCTAAATTTGCATTTATTTTCTAAGGGCATGTTCAAATGTGCAACGAACTGTGTTTGAGTGGAAGACAACGCTCACTGGGGCAGCAGTAGCACTGCTTAGGTGTGGGGAGGGGGCGGGACCAGTCGAGTGGTGCAATCAAAGAAGATGCCGTTGCCGGCAGCGTGTTAGGGCCCGTTCACGCCGACTCTGTGGCTCCTACTATCTGCCACTGGTCGTGTCCATGTCCAAACAGCTTAAGACAAATGCACAAACATGCTGCCAACACACACACACACACGCACTATACACACAAACATATCAGTCACACACACACACACACACGTTTAACTGACCCTGCAGCTAAACCTGTAAGTGAGCCGAGCAACCGAGAACCGGCGAGGAGTAAACGACTTGCTTTGATTTTACTACCGTTAACATTTTAAAGCATTTTATGCTTGATGTGAAAATTGAATTTGCCCTTTTGCTGTACGTGTTAAAAGTGCTGCCAAACTGCATGTAACCCCAAATAAGTGCAGCTATGCCAGTCGAGTGTGCCTGATTGACAGCCATCGCTGCAGTGAGCAGTGAATGCATATTCGTTTCAATATGATCAACTGCGACTAGACATTTATGCAGGCCCCAAACTTGGAAGAATAGCTTCATAATCGCCACACTCAGGACTAATACGACTCTGTGAAAACTACTCTTTCATCCCATCTATCAGTTTTTGAATATAGTCAATCAACAGATAATACTCATTGAATCTGCAACTTTTCCATCTGCTTTTTTTATGCATTTACTCGAATCTATCACACATCGTAAATACACCCCAATTCAACTGTTTCTGCAGTCTGTGTCGGGTATAAAAAGTGTAGCTACGCCCACTTGCTTGTTTTTCTGATTGCGTCATGTTGCATAATGAGCTGTGAAGCAGCCAAAAGCAGTTTTATGAACTGAGCTGCAAGCGAATGTTTTTTTTCGCTCACACGCTCACATGGCGTATGAGTGACATTCAATTTGTCGTCGTCTGCGGACTGTAGTTGTGTGTGAGTTTAATTTAAATTTAGTTGCTTGAAATATCGTTTATACATCATTATTTAAATATATTAACTATCGTAAATTTATTTTCTTTAATTAATTTATTACCTGATGTATAGGGGTATAAACAAATTTACAGTTCATATTTGGAAAGGTTTGCTTCAGTTATTTATGGAATTGAATATGATTGCTCGTAACAATGTGGTTTTTTACTTTTTAGAATATTATGTGATGAGGTGGTTCTTCAACAGTCCCAAAAATGAGGAGGGCAGCATTTGAAGGTAAACTCATTCAATGGCCGTTGCCCGCATCCTGGCACGCATTTCACAGCTAATAATAAATGACCTGGGGTTGTCGGCAGCAACGTTTTTCAGCTGAGCACGTACGCATAAATTTCAACGCGATGCGTCAAGTTAGAAGCTTAAAAAAAACAAAGAACACGTGTAAGGCATAACATACATAACATTTTGCTTTTTTTCGGCCTGGTTAAGGTGCATAGCTGGTAGGAGCTGGTAGCTCCTTTTGCTAGAGTCGTACCTTTTCCGGTGTCAGATCTTATACGTTATCCCTTAAGCATAATGACCGGCAATTACGGACGGAAAGCTGACGTTGGCTCAGCGTAAGGCCTTGTAAGCATATGTCTGTGATGTTATGTGCCATGTGTAGCATATTCTAAATAATTGATGAGCCAGGCTATCCTGACTTTCCGCACTTTCAACTCTCAACTCCCAACTCCCAACTTTAAACGCGTGCAGCATTTGCATAAAAAAAAGCCTTTCGACTGCTGCCCATCAATTAGACGTAGTCAGCGCTGTCACCGGCAGATGGAAAATGCCTAGGCCTCTCCTCGAGGCAGTCCTTGCTTCCTCTGCTTGCCTTCTGTGCTTGCCATGTCCTTGTGCTTCCTGTTCACATGCATATATTACAAACACTTCAATTTCCGGCTGTCTGATGAGACTCCACTTAACTGACAGTCTTTTTTGCAGTCTAAGCTGTGGCTGGCAATTTTAATCAACGTAAATTAATTAACCGAGTCCTTTATACAACTATTTTTTTGCTTTTATTAAGGCAAATACTCTTATTTCCTGCTGCTAATAACGTGCAGCCTATTCACCGTCAACCTGCCTTAGTGCAGGCTGTAAGTGATGCCAATCTATAAGTAGTTGACAGGTCTATCAATAACAGACAAATTTCAAACTTAAAATGTCGCTGAATGATAAGAGATAATTGCAGTGTTTTATTCAGTAAGATCACTTGGTTCATCGCTGAGGAACTAACTGCAACTAACTAACTTTACTTCTGTCTTCATGGCACATTAACCATGAAATTAAATAGATTTTTTCTTATTTTCTGAATATCAGGTTCAGTTGTATTTAAAATGTTATTCGATAAGGTCTGTCAAACGGTTCAGTTAATTATATTGGGTGCAAGTGTTGGCAATGCCATGTGGCTGAAACGTTACATGGAGAGTTCCCATCGTCCCACCTATTATCATAGATCGCACAGTAGTGCCGATCATGTGGACTACCAACGGACGGTGCCCGTGGAAGCTGAGAAGCCCTCCAAAATATTGCCAGAATTCGATCCCAATATAGACAAAAGCTACTACGTGCATATACTTCATATGGGTTCGAAGATATGCTCGGGTGCTCTTATCTCACGGCGTATGATTATAACGTCAGCACGTTGTTTCCATCCAAGGGAAACTGAGCCCACCCAGGAGTTCCATGCCAAAGATTTGACTGTGGTAACTGGCAATCACTTCGGGGTAGAGAGTGACGCACAATTTCAAGTGATTGCGTTCTTTAAGCCACATCCAAAAGAAAAGAGCCACCTGGCGCACAGCATTGCACTGGTTGCACTAGAGACCAAACTGGAGAAGGGAGACTATCGATATATAAAGATCTACGATAAAAAAATGAAACCAAGCGACAAAGTGCTTATGTCCTACAGAAATCCTTACGACCAAGAGATATTCTTGTTCAATACTAAAGTCATAGATACTGACAAGTGCAAAGAGTCTTATGAAACGACGGGAAAAATGAACATTCCCTTCGATGATGATCTGTTTTGTGTGGCAAATAGAAAGAGAAGCGGAGAATGCGGCACACGTCCTGGCGATCCTTTGTTGGTTGGCAATAAATTGGCTGGCATTAATTTGTATGGCGAATTCTGTGATGAGTTGGAGGGTGGTCTTAAAGCTGATGTGTACCAATCACTACGTTCTGCAGTTCCCTTTATACAGACTGCAACAGATTTGCTTAGAGCCTTTACACTAACGGGACCGTACAATAGTTCGGCAACCACACCGAGAACCCAACTCCATGTACCAACTGTCGCAGAGGAGGAGGAGTAGGAGAGGGGCTTATAAGCAAACGAATATAAAATCTACACAATAGACTTTCTAAAATAAAAATAAATAAAATTATATTTATATAAAATTATCTACACATTTCTCTCTATGTACATTTGTGGGTGCCAAATGTATCCTCAACTTTTAGCAGTTTTGATTGCTTTTACTTGTTGCAGACACAATTCAAAATGAAGAAATTTAAGCCGATTAGGATTAAATGTGGAGAAAATAATCTTCATATTAAAAAGTTTGCCATTGCTCTAAGGTTATTTTAACTTTTTGCCAGAGAGCAGTAAATAAAAAAATATTTATGGCCAATTGAGAACTCTGATAGCAAATGAATTGGCATAAAGTCTTTCTATTTCAGTTTGGCAAGCTTAAAGCGAAATTTCTAATAATAAACTTAATTTGCTTAAACGAAATTTCAACCAAGACCAAATAGTGTGTCATATGCATTAGTATCACTCGAGTTCTGCTTTGCAACCCAGTATCTGTACCTGTGTCTGTATCGGTTTAGTATCCAACTCTTGCCATAATGTTACACAAGACCCTACTGTTTATCGGATTGGTGATGGCACTTCAAGCATCTTCCGTGATTGCTGGAGAGCATCTTCATCGTTATATGCTCTCTGATCACAAACGACAACATAGACACAAGACGCAAGAGGCTTACTTACCTATAGCAAGAACAGCATATGCCGCAATGGAAAAGGAAAAGGCAGAGGATGAAGCCGGAACCAAGGAAGCTGTGCCGGAACCAATGGTGAATATGCTGGACACAAATACCCAAATGAAGCTCAGCGATCTGTTGGTTAGAATTTTCTCTGAGAATACCTACCTTGGCATGGGCACACTCATATCGAAGACGGTGGTGTTAACCTCTACCACCTGTTTTAAGGACAAACCTCTGATCTATATTAAAGTGAAGACATCAAAAAACGTATTTATTGACGTTGTGGATGCTGAAAAACAAATTCCGGAACCCGAGGATAAGTACATTAAGTTCTTAGCACTGCAGAAACCTGTGAATATAGGCGATGGAACAGCAGAGTTTTGCGCATCTCCATTGACTTCCAATCAAAGGGTGCAGTTGCCCACATATATACGAAGTCGTCGCGAGATTTACACACAAGTAACCAACACTTTGAGTGTACCTGATTGCAGTAGAGAGACCCCTAATTCAGGTGTATTAACTGCCAGGTTGACCTGCGTTCAGAATGAAAAGCCAACAAACGCCTGCACAAGAACCCATGGATCTCCGCTTATTTCGAATAGCACAATATGTGGCATTAATTTATTTGGTCATAATTGTCCCACAAGCATTAAAGTTGATATCTATGCGAATGTTGTGAATGAACAAAATTATATACAAGAAAAAATTGGTCTGATGAAGAAGTCAAATTTCTTTAAGCATTTCACATAACTTATTTTGAGGAAAAGTTTTCAGAACACATTAAAAATGCAATAAAACGTATATAAACTATTTTACGAGTTACTATCTGATGGTTTATGAGTAAATATTCAAACTTATATCGATTTTAATTTCTGTTCTACTTTAAGCAGAGCTAAGCTCTTTCAACTTTGTGGCTTAAAGCATTTAGAACTGACATCAAATAGAAATTTTTAGTCAGTTCAATCAAATTAATGGCAAATTGCTATGCCTGTTGATAAATTACGATTTGAAGCAAATCAAATATAATAAGAGCTACCGTTTAAATATGGGATATGCTTACATTTCATTTGATTTCGTTTTTTTTTGCTACTTTTTGATGACATGAATGATGTCAGAGGTATGCATTGAATGGACTGACTGTCTCTGAGCTGGGAGTCTGCTCACGGCATTTGTTTCGTCAACAAAAAACTTTGCAAAACTCAGAAATGAAGTGGCAGCAACAGCAGCAACAACAGCAACAGCAACAAGGATGCGGATGATGGCACTGAGGTTGGGAAGAAACCTTTTGTATTGCAGCGATAATGTCATCAACTAAAGTACTCCGTCGGGCATAGTGAAAAGTTCTAGTCAATCGAAATAAAGCACATAATACGATATGGTATGGTGAAGAAGCAGATATAGACATATACTCGCAGCTGTAGCGGGGAAATGGAATGGCACATGGAAACTGTGTAAACATCATTAAAATGTTTTCTTCTTTGCCCAGCAAATGGGAAATCATTCAAATTATATTTTTTCTCTCTATTTTTGTTAGATATCTGTACCTGTCGGTGTGCTCTTTGCTGTTGTCCCAACGTTTTTAATTTTAAGCACATTTTCAGATTAATGTTCGCTCTGCCAACTGCACATGAATCGCACTTTAATAAATCGATGCACATATTTCAAGCTGAGCGAACGGAGTTAAAACTAATTTGTTCTCAGCATTCTTTCTTCTCAAACTAAACGCAACCAGGCCAAAAATGAAAATGAAAATCTAATGAAAATATCTGAGAAAAATGCGGCGGCCACAAAGCGAATACAAAACAAAGCAAAGTAAACCAAAGCGTCAAAATTTGCCTTTGAGCCGCAAGACAGTAACAAAAAAGAAAAAAAGCATAACATTTGTATGTGTGCACACGTTCTGAGGGCGTGTGTGAGAGTGTGTGTAAAATTTTACGATAATACGCAACAATTTCGAAATGAGTGCGTCCCGTGGAGCCGAGTCTCAGCGAGTGTTGAGCCTTGAGTGCAAAGAAAGCAATTTCCTCAATATTCTTTATGGTTCCAGTCAGCGAGAGGCAACTTGAATAGGTAATGCTGGAGGGGAGAAGGGGAGACCAAAGCAGAAACAGAACAGCAAAAAGAGAATAAAAACAAAACACTTTTCTTGCTTTTGTTATTATTTTCAAAGTTCCATAAGTCGACTGCTAATAAAATTTTAGAAGCTTGGGCTGTTAACATTATCATAACGCACACTGAGGCACACGCATGTGTAAGTAGCAATATAATAATAATCATGGCGACACACAAACACACAAACACACACACACACATATTTACATGCCCATTAGATGATGTCGCCTGTCGCGTTGGCTATGCTTTGGCATTGCGTATACGCAGTGTTGTGCGTGCGCCTTATAATTCATTTATTGGCATAATTTCGTTTTATTTTTATTTGCTTCACAGCATTTGCGATTGCCTTTGATGCGGATACCCAAATGCTCGATGGCAAATTGAAAACATATTGAATATTGAATTTGTGCCCCTCAGTCCGGCTAAGGACCTCTTAGAGATACGGCTGTTTAATTATGAAACAGCACACGCGACGCTGCATACAATTAGAGGTCGATGCTGCTGCATTCATTATAAAGCACTTTAATCTGCGCAAACATGGATCACGCGCGGTCTAATAAATTGGCGCACAAAGTGAACAAAGGAAAATGTAAGGAGAGAGTAAAAAACTACATGCTTCTAAATCTCTGGTAGTCGCTGCTGCTCCAGTTGGTTATATTTCTTACCTTACCAAGAGGAAGAATAGAGTGGAAGGAAAATGAAAATACCTCTGGACATCTGGTCTGTGAAGTTGTCTGTTGTCTGGCGTGGGTCTAGAGCATTGAGACGTGACTGGGAAAATGCATTTCCGCTGCACGTACAACCTGGGCAACAAATTTACAACGGCAAACCGAAAACTAAAACGAGGCACACGTAAGTCAATCAGCAACTGGACAGCACCAGCAGCAGCAGCAACGACAACAACAGCATTTACGAGCTCAACTCTAATGCAATGCGGAAGTAACACTCCAATTTAGCAGCTGTCCATGTCTATGTTTATGTGTGTGTAAGAGTGTGTGTGTGTGGCAACTGATTTTGTTGGTAAGTGAATGAGTTACTTCCGCTTTGCCTAACAATTTTAAATAAAATCACATCAGAGAGCACAAATATTTGAGTTGAACCAGGCGAAAGTCCTACACATATTTCATCTATGTAGATTGTGCTAATAACAGGCTTTAGATTCCACTTATACCGAGAACATAATGCTATGAGTCTTGAGCAAGAAGATACTGCTACTATGTCTGACATAAGCTATATTTTCTAATATCTAATAGTTTACTAACCGCTTTACTATCCGCAAATAAAATACCTAGCCAAATATGCTCGATAAGTGTGAGAAATAGTTTTACCAGTTTGTTGAAAGAGCAACATGCTAAAACCTGCAAAAGTAATCGACTGTCTACAGCTGATAAAATATTAATACATAGAGTATGTATTCATGTCCAGTGTGTTTGACTTGTCTCGTTACGAGCCCATTGAAATTGACATGCCATGGGTAATAGATAAATTTCATGTGGTAGAGCAATTAACACCTTTCAAGCCAACACACAAATATTTGCTAAACTTATCGGGCGTTTATCAGCAACAAGTTTGACACCCGTTTTTTTTAGTTTAGTTATTTCTTTTTTTAGTCACAGATACAATTTATATATGACGTTATACTCACAAGCAAATAGAGAGGCAACTCGTGAAAATCAAGTTGTCGATAAAGCGTGAAGCGTTAACTTAGGATTCGATTCGGTTTGGTTTGGCCGCAACAGTTTGACTCGAGGAATGAAGCATGAAGCTAGTAGCAGTAGAACGTTGTGATGTCTGTTGGCGTGCAGAGACAGTTGCGTTGTTGCGTCGGCTGTATCTTGGCCTTTTTGGTAATACAGTTTGCCGTAGTGTTGTTGCTGCTTAAATATGGCATACTCAATGACTATATGAACATCAGTGTGAGTGCAAGTGAATGGCCAGTTGAAATAAGAGTTTGACGAGTTTCAATTCCCTTTTGCAGCAGAACCCCAAAGACGACATTGAATCTCATATTCATGAATATATCGTTCATACGCCCCATCAGCCAGATACATTTTATCAATACAATCGTCCGCTGAGTGACACGTTGAGTGTGGTGCGCGTGCTGCCCGAGACACGACATGATAGGTCAGTTATTTGTTAATTAGTGGAAGTTAATGAAAATAACGTTCGTCAAACTGTTACAGTTGCAACAGCCGAAGCTACGCGCTGCCACATGCCACACACGCCAAGCTGAGCGTTGTGATTAGCTTCCACAATGAGGCACGCTCCGTGCTGTTGAGAACGATCATGTCTCTGCTGAGTCGTACACCCGAGGATTATCTTCAGGAACTCATCCTCATTGACGACTGCAGTGCAGATGGTAAGCCAGTGGCAAGTTGTCGGCATATTAACACTACTACCACACTTTCTTTATAGAGAGCCTGCTGGAGGGTCTCAGCGGGATTGTGCGAGACTTTCGTGGCAATCATGGTGGTCTAACACTAATCTTCAAACGTAATCAGCACCGCAAGGGCTTAATTTGGTCACGCAATGAAGGGGCTAGAGTGGCCAGGGGACATTACTTGTTCTTTCTGGATAGTCATTGTGAGGTCAATGTGGGCTGGTTGGAACCCCTGCTGGACAGGCTGGCGTTGAACTCCAGTTTGGCGGTCAGTCCGCTGCTGGATGCCATTGAGCCCATGACCTTCAGCTACTCCAGTGGGAATGTGCTGCTCAAGGGTGGTTTTGATTGGAGTCTGCATTTTCATTGGTTACGCAGAATTCTGGGCAGAGAGGAGATGGCGGAACAGGCGTATCGGAGCCCCGCCTTTGCCGGTGGCATAATGATGATCTCACGCGAATGGTTCTTCAAGTTGCACGGCTTCAACCCACACCTCGAGGTTAGTTAGTACGCCTAATTAACTTGTGCTTGTGGCAAGTGCTCTAATTACTCATGTCAAGCAATGACACACAACATTGCTAGGTCACTTGACGACAGGCGCCGCTGCTGACAGCCGTTTGTGGTACAAAAAGACCAAAACAAAAACCAACAACAGCAACAACAACAACAATCACAAAAAAGAAAACAGGAAAAGCAGCAACAACTCATTCCAAATAGTATATACATATATTTTTTCGGTTTTCCTGTCTGTAGATTTGGGGCGGTGAGTCCATTGAGTTTGCCATTAAATTGTGGCTTTGCGGCGGACAAATTGAGATCGTGCCCTGCAGCCGAATTGGACATATATTTCGCCCCCGTCATGCCTTTGAGTTTCCGCCTCAGTTCGAGCAGCAGATGGACACTGGCCAGGCGACATATTTGCGGTACGTTGAAGTGGCTTAGAAGGTCTACTTGGTACATGGTACAGGGTACAGAGGGGTTGGGCGGCCCGATTGGACATTGGACATTGGACTTAGGTGTGAACAGCGCTTTGACTCTCTGCCCTTTGGTATTTTTCAATTTATTCTTGACTGACGCTTGCGTGTGGCATCCTTTTGGGATGGCATGGGTTACTTTTTAATATAAACATTCCCGGCACGCAATGAGAATGCTCAAAACCCCTTTCTCTCCCATCAATCTTTCCCCCTCTCTCCAGGAACTCAAAAATCATAGCGGAGTCGTGGCTGGACGAGTACAAATATTTATTCTATACCCTCAAACCGGCGGCCAAGCACATTCCACTGAATCTATCCAGCGAATACGACCAGCTAGCTCTAATAAAGAGCGGACTGCAGTGCCGACCATTCGATTGGTATATGCGGCATGTGAATACCGAGCTGAAGTAGGTATCTCCGTAGGAATTTCATTTTCATATTGATGTCTATAAATATGATCGCAATTTCAGAGTGCAGCACGCCAACTTCAGTGCCTTGGGTACTTTGCGCAATGGGGATCGCTGTCTGCATGTGGAGAGCATCACGCCCAAGTTGCAGCTGCTGCTCACCAGTTGTTATCGCGTGGAGCTCACCCACTGGCATCTGCATCACGACACCGGACAGTTGAGCACCACAATGAGCACCTGTTTGGGCGTTATGGTATCGGATGATATGGCATCAGCAGCTCAGCTCACGATGGAAACCTGCCTGGGTGGCGGGCAATCGCAACGTTGGATCCGACGAGACACACAGCTTGTGCATGCCGGGACACAGTTCTGTTTGGATAATCCTCTCAGGAATCAGCTGGAGTTGAGCATTTGCCGGCCCTATGCGGCGTCCCAATCGTTTCAATTTGCATTAGAGATGGAGGCACAAACATAAACTTGACAATGGCTCTGTAGAGATTTAGTGGCACTTGCTTTGGGGCGGATTGCAACCTGCAACTAATCAAAATGTTGACATGTTGTGCTAATCTCTGTGAAATATTTCCGTTGCCACAGCCACCATAGATTATCACCAGAGGAAGTACTAAATAATGGCAGCATACACTCATATACTCATACATGAAGGCACGTGGAAAGGTGTAGTGAATGCCGGAATGTGGTGTCTGCTGTGTTGTGTTTTTTTCCTTCGTAAAGGTTTTAAGACTTCGCGCACTTCCTGTCGCATCCATCACAGGCGACAGCACACAATGCAAGAACTGTGCGCCGGTGTTGCAGGCGGAGCCAGAGATAAAGGACGGTGACATTGCGCTTATTGTGCTCCTTGTTTAGAGGGCTACGGCTTCTGTTCACGGAACAATGCAATTGTTGCTGCTGCTGCTGCTGCTGCTGTTGGGGGTCCATCAAAGTCGCTGAATGTAATTGAGTTGATGACTGCCCGACGCGCTTCCGGCAACTTTGATGGCCTCCGGATGTGAGCGACATAATAGCGCCGGCGTCACAATAAAACCAAAGAATGCAAAATGCTAGGAATGTGCTGCAGAGCAGATAGTAGGTGCAGCCAGCACAGAGTAGACTATAGACTGGAGACGGTGTAGACTGTGGACAAGGAACAATTTTGCAATTTTGAGCATTGTTTTCTTTGGCCATCTTTTGTGGTAATAAAGCGTAAAACTTAATTTTCTATCACAGTAACAAGTAACGGTTAAAGTTGACAATATGGTGGCAACTTTTCAACAACAACATTCATTTTGCGGTATCACGACAACAACAAACAGCCAACAGCCAACAGCCAACAGGCAACAGGCAGCAGCAACATGCAACTGCAGCCAGCAAAGACGAAACCGAACAGCGCGTAAAATCATATTGTTCACGGCAATTTGTAACATTACAAAATATTTGTGTCTCGCCCCTGGTATGCTCTATAAAATATATTGTCAACAGGCTGGCAAACCAAACTGTGATGTCCTGCGGTGGCATAAATGTAAAGAGTTAAAAAAGAACACGAAAGTGTTGCCAGTAAGCGAGCAGATTGCATAAAACTTTAAACTTTAAATGCAAAGATTTTAATATGACATATTTCATTTTGTTGATTTATTGACCAAAGCCTTGTATACTAATTGTGATCAGAAACAGTTTCGCCATGAAATTATGCTATTTTTTGAGGCTTAACCAAAGCCTCACAAAATCAGTTAAACAAACTTTATGACTTGGTTTTACTTTTTGAAGAGAGGGTCTATACCACAGACTCAATTGAAATTGAATTTAAAAGTGTTTAAAAAAACATTTATATATATATAATAATTAATGAGAGCTGAAAGAACAGTCTTTAGCAATGACCAAATATTTTGTAACTAAAACCAATGACTAGGCTGCCTATTATGGTTATAAATACCTAGCCGAAATTTCACACTTTCAGAACACATTTATACATAATTATATATGTGATATTAACAACGGAATTATATACCTTGTTCTAAAGTTACCCTCTGCAGGGTAGCAGAAGCCAGTGACAGAGATGTCTAAAAAGTTGCAATGGTTTCTTCGTGTGGCAGCAGCATTTAGTTTGGTTTCGTTTAGCTCTAAGTTTATTTAAGTTTACTTTGCTTTAGTTATGACCGAGCAAAGTTAAAGATATTTTATTGTATGCTAGCTATGCACCTGTGCGCAGCATCGGAATAACTAAATGAAATGAAACCCTACAAATGTTTCGCTCTTGATATTCAGCTAATTGTTTAAACTATCTCGGAGAAGTGCGCTGAATATTTCTGGTATTCCCTTCCAGGAACCTAACTCAATAGCTAGAGTCCTTGACATGTTTTTTAGCTTTTAGCAAATTTGCGCTATCATTGAATAGACAAAAGTCAGCATGATGGGCTCAAGGACAGACCTTAATTATGAGCAGGGTAAACTGGAACTCGAACTGATGATGGGACTGGGACTGGGCTGGGCAAGGAAGGGCCTGGGCAGTCGAGTAAAATGAAATGGTTGCTCAAAACTTGATTATACATTTGAAGACTCATTTTATTATCTGCATAAATCTTTGCGCAAAACCCAGAGCCAAGTTTGCTGTTTACTTTGCGCGGAAAATAAAAAATCCATCATTCAGTGGCGGACCGCATTTAAAAAATGCTTGATTAAAAAACTAAAAAGAAAGAACAGAAAGAAGGTGGAAAAGTGCTCTATATAATGCTAAAATGAAAGCTAAATGCAAACTCAGCATTTTCTAAGTGAGGCAGAGCTAAAAAAAAAAAACAAAAGGGAAATTTTGTGAGAAAAGCGTGGAATGAGCAGAGAGAATGAAACTTATAAGCCGCAAGCGGAAAACAAAGTTACGGACAAGGCAGAGCAGAACAAGGATAAAGAGCGAGAGATGCGAGATGTTGCTGCGGAGTATTTTAAAAAGGATTTCAAAATTAACGACCATCAGGAAAGAAAGTCAATTTGAATGATTAAATAGCAAAAGCTGGGCTCAATCCTTTTCCCACCGCCCAGAATGGTCTAAAATGTCGATTAATGCTGCTGCTGCTGCTGTTAGTAATGTTTAAGGCTTTGCTCGGTTTTCATCTTTGTTTGACATTTTGTTCGCTCTTCTCATACAGAAAGTTTGTGAATCAATATCTTTGCTATTAAATTGAATATGAAATGTACATATATGAACAATCGATGTCAAACATAATCCCTCATTTTGGGTATTAGAACTAAAATGCTTGAAATTTTTTAATGTTTTAAAAACCTTGAAAAAGGAAACTATATAGTAGCTATTGATTATCATTCACATGTTTCTATTTACTAATTATGGTGCTAGCTTCACTTCCTTTTATAATACATACAAAGGGTACATTCGTATGTTAGTTCCCTCTTCTTACTTGATTATGTTTTCAAATTATATCGCAAAACCTTAAACAAAAGATAAATATTCAAGTATGTGTTTGATTCCTGACTGTACCTGGGCTCTAATTTGCATCTTACTGTTATGCCGGATAAGTGAAAGTCAAAGTCATTATTAAGTATATAGTATGTATATGTGTATGAATTTCTAGAAGTGTTTTTGTACATTAATTGAATGACTTGTGCCTTGGCTTTTCACCTGCTGCTGTTGTCTGCCATTTGAATAGTTTGATAAGCTAATTGGAAAATTGTGCATTGAGGCGTCTTTGTCTTTATATGAGTTTTGCATAATAGATCGTATACCTGATATTCAAGCTTATGCATTATGAAAAGCGTACTAATAGGCTTAATGCGCATAATTGGGAGTTTATCTTATACGAAATAGCACGGCGCCATAAAGTATGCAATGGGATTATACAAAATTAAGTAGTTCCAATTTGCAGCTATAGATGGGAAGTGAACAAGTGAGCCGTACTCTTATTAAGTATTAAAGACTTCATTAAATTCACCTTGCTGCACATTAAATATACATGATTATAACTTCTGCCCTCAGTTGTGTGTGCTCGTGCTGCCTTCCATTTATTCTGTTTATTTGCCGCTTTTATTTATTTTTTGTAGTGTTTTTTCATGCGGTGCTTAATTCGTGTTTAATCTGGTCAAAAAATTTGTTGTTGGACCACGTCAGGCAGAGGTAGCTGCTCTCACCCAGTCACCCTCTCATCAACGCAAATGCTGTGCGACAATTCAGCCGCAGCTGCGACGCGAACGTCGCTGCCTACGCCAAAGCCAAAGCCAACGCCAACCGACGAAGCGACGCGACGTCTCATCAACTGCAAGTGACAGGTGAATGCCCAGGCTACAGGACCTCAACTCCAGTTCCAGGCACCAGGAGCCAGGCAATGATAGGCATGTAAATGGGCTGTCGCAGCCTAGGCTTAACCGAGACAGCAGCAGCTGTTGGACTTCAGCTTGACTCCATCTTGCGGTTCTGCGGTGTGTGTCTGTGTGTGTGTATGTGTGCCCTAAAGGTGTATAACGTAGGCATTAGCCCATCCGGGTGCGATAAAAGCGTACAGATAAGCGCTGTGAACAATAAAAATGGGTTGGCAAAGCGCATTAAATGAATAAATGAGAGCAACGCTGCGCGTGCCGCTATCCGTCTGTCTGCCTGTCTGGTTGTCAGTCTCTCGGCTAGTGTTTATTTCGCCCAAACAGTTAATCAGAGAAATTAAGCAACACACGACACGGCGCACAGCAGCGACGTCGACTGCGAAGTCGCTATCCAGCTGTGCAGCAAAGTACAATGGACAACAGTAGCAGTGGCAGTGACACAGCAGGGAGGTAGGCAGGCGGAGGCTGTCGCTGTCACCATCACCATGGCAACTATACAATAATTTGGCATATTACAATTGTTGTAGTTGCTGCTGTTGCTGTTGGGATTGTTATTGTTGCTAAACGCTGGATCAACAGCTGCCGCTGGCCCAGAGCGCATAAGAGACTTGGGCATTGGCTGTCAATACTGATGATGATGAGTGAGCGCCAGCAATCAGAGACGTAGGCAGCCAGGGAGGGAGCCACCAACAGTGGCAATGGCTCGTCTACCCAACACGCCATACATACGCACTCACACAGAGCGATTGTTGTTGCCGCCGCTGCTGCTGCTGCTGTTGCTGCTGCCGGCGTTGTTGTCGGCAGCGAATCTTTTGGGGCACAGCACAGCCGTCAGTTGTGCGATGGAAACGAACGCGTGCAGTTTGGAGAATTTTTTTAGCCTTCTAATCAAATTTTAGTTTGTGACAATTTATGTGATTCCACTTGGTATATGAGCACACTCGTATGTAGTAGTAGTGGTAGTAGTGTGTGTCTATGCTGTATGGCCAAGGAGCAGCCAATGCGGCCATAACAAAGCTATTGCCAGGGAAGTCATCATAAACAATTTATAGTGTGGGTGCAGTTGACACAGCAAGGCGTGACACCTGCCTTAGCCCTGCGTTGACGGCGACGTCAACGACGACGTCGACGTTGGCAGAGTGTAAGCAAGCATAGCTAACGCCATTTTTGTTGTCTTAACTTGTTACAATTACCGTTACATGCTGCCGTTTATTGTGTTGTGCGTGTGTGTATTGGTGTGGCAGCAAATTGTCTCTTACGCCCGCTACGAACGGTGATTGGATTCAGTACGTGTTGGTGCCTTAACTTGAACTCGAACTCGAGCTCGGACACTGTGTTCGCCTGTGGATTATTGCGCATGATAATTGAAAAAGCATTTCTTCTTCTTTGCGACGTGCTTTTCATTTCGGTTGTGTTTTGTTTCGCCTTTGTCATTGGCCAGTGTCAGTGGAAATCGTTTAATTGGAAATTTGTTATTTGAAATCGACGAACTGTAAAAATACAAGTACAACTCGCTGGGAGAAAGGAACGGAGGAAAGACTCTCGCTGTGGCGACAAAGGCATTTGGCAAATTGAAAATGTCCCGTGTGGGCTGCTCCCCGTATTATGTTGTGCCCATAAAAGGAAATCTAATAAGCAAACGAACAATTAAAAATCAATAGCAGCTCAACACAAAAGGCAAACACACACAGAGAGACACACACGTGAACAGAGAAAATGAATCTAAACGATAGCCTGGTGCAGGCAACGTACGAGCTGACCAGCAGCAGTTGGTTGGAGTCTACAGTGGGACCACAGTTGAATCTAAGCATCAGAGCTTCGGATAATACCACCACATCGTTTTATGCTGATCTAGAGGCCATACGGGCCACTGTGCGTTGGCTGGTGCCATTCTTCTTTGGCGTCATCGCCGTTACGGGCTTCTTTGGCAACCTGTTGGTCATACTGGTGGTGCTGCTCAACAAGAATATGCACTCGACTACCAATCTACTGATTGTCAATTTGGCCGTAGCGGATCTGATGTTTGTCATCTTTTGTGTACCATTTACTGCCACGGATTATGTGATTCCCCATTGGCCCTTTGGCAGCATCTGGTGCCGCGTCGTACAGTATATGATTGTGGTTACGGCCTATGCATCTATCTATACGCTCGTGCTGATGTCTGTGGACCGATTTCTGGCCGTGGTACATCCCATACGCTCTCGTATGCTGCGCACCGAGCATATTACCAAAATAGCCATATTCACGCTCTGGGCAGTAGTGCTAACCGTATCGATGCCAGTGACCATTTCCCATGATGTAGTGGTAAGTGTATGAGATTGAAAAAATAAAAGCAAATGGTACTCGTATTCAGATAAAGATACAGCTACAGCTGCAGATAGAGATAGAGATTCAGGGCCAGGGGCCTGCTGTGCACGAATGGACTGCGAATAACATAGGTCAGCCAAATTTATTGCTTTCGATCATCGGCACCTCGTTAGATGTCTCTCGAGCCGGTGCTTCACGTCTGAGGATCTGAATCTCTGCCAATATACAGCTACCCACGAGGCAGCGTGTATAGCTCGTGTTGCTTTTTTTCTGTTTTCATTTACGTTGATTTCTTTGTTTTGTTTTTTGCATTTTTATTTTGTTTATATTCAAAATTTTGTACATATTCAGATATGTATATAGACGGAATATCATGCGGGTGCCTGTTTTGTTTTCGTTTCTAATTTGCTATTTTAAATGCATACATTTTAATTATAAAGCCGATCTGGAGCATGGGGTATATGGCCAATGCCAATACCAAACTCATATATCATCACGTACATTTGCATTATGCATTTTCCGAATTTATTGAGAAATTCGACTACTACCATTGTATGATAAATTATCTCTGTATCGCTGAGCAGCCTTGATACTATACAGTGTATACTGTATTGCCATCGTTTTCCAACTTTTCCATTGTCTAATTTAACAATTTTCGCGATTATGGTGTTAATGTTTTTATGATCAATGCGCAGAGTGTGAGAAACAAGTTAATTGTTTAATAAGTCCAGCCGAATATGTTGTGCACAGTAGCAACAATTGTATCGCCATTGCTATTTTCGATTTGCTTAAACAATGGACCAGCAAACACACGAACTTTAAGTGCCGAAAGCAATCGAATAAATTGAAGTCATATTTTGTTGAGAGGTTTTGAAGTATTGCCTTGGCCTGAGCGAAATTGACTAATACTTATTTAATACTTTTTTAATATTATGCGGAATTGGCAAATAAGTTAAAAGAGTTGCTTTTAATATGTACTAAAGGAATAGTTTTATAATCCTCAAACTTTATATCATATTTTGCTCGGTTTTATAACATGCACTTTATAAATTTTGCATCCATTTTGCATCAGTTTCTTTTTTATTGCTTTTATTTTACTCTGCACCTATTGCAAATGTATCAATCAGCATTTTTATGGTACTTTAAACTAGCAACACTTTTAAGTATTGACCAGCATCTGAAGCATATCAAAATATGTCGAACAGTCGTATGCAGCCGGCAGAAGAAGACCTTGTACCTGGTCTTGTAAGAGTGGGAATAAAAAGGTTGTAAATTATTGTAAAATTTGTCTGGCCAAATAGTATATATGGTTGAAAAGACACATATAGGAATGTTCTAGAAAAAACGTACAATTTGAAGGAAGTCCGTTAAGGGAGTTTTCATTGTAAATATATTTTTCATCAATTTGTTATAATGCTTAAGGTTCAATTGTAAAGGCTAGGTCTACTTAATGCTTTCCCTGATATTGATTTTTGATAAGATGAGATGAAAAACCAGCATATAGACAGAAGGAACTAGACATATAGGCTTAAAGACAAAGAAGACATACCAGGTCTGAAGTTTTTAGTTTCAAAAACAAATACCAAACATATTTTAAAAGCTCACCTTCTGAGCAGTTTGAAGAATACAAAAATTAAATAGTTGTACTGATAACAGACTGTAGTTAAAGTTGTATCCCCCAATTAGTTTTGACAAAGCTTACAAGAATGCCATTAGTCGTACAGAAGCGAATGAGTAAACAGAGTTGCCTTGACTCATTGCGCACAATGCACGTCACAAGGTCAGTCCCTCGGGATCTAATCAGGAAGACGCAGAAAGGTGGGGGGAGAGGAGATGGCAGGGGGTGGCGTGTGTTTAGATTTGTTTTTGGCACGCGTGACTGGGAATGAAGCCCACTCATAATCGAATAGTCGCCTGTAATTAAACGTATCTTATCGTCGTTAGAGTCTTTATCAATGAAATGGACCATTTGTTGTGCTTCGTTTTTGTTATTCTTCTATACTGACTGTGTGTGCGTGTGTGTGTGGGTGGGAGAGTGTGTGTTATTGTAACTTGATATTTTATTAAATGGCATTTCACGCTACTTTTTCACGCCATGGCTTTGGCTGTGTTTGCTTTGTGCTTGCTTGTTATTCTATTTGTTTTGCTTGGCCCCGAGGATTAAGCTGGCAAAATAGCAGCCCCAAATTCAATGTGTTTCTATGTGTGTGTGTCGATAACACATACACTAATACAGTTGTAAGCAAACAATGGGCCAACATGCGATAAAAAGGCATAATTAACTCATGTTTGATCAACATGTTAATTAACAGTTTGCTATTAATTATATTCATATTACCTCCCGACGTGCATTCATATATATGTATGTAAGTAAATATATATATATGTATATATGGCGAACAGATGGGCACAGCGTATTAATATCTATTGTATTTATCAGATACGCATACAATCTATCAAGTCATAAATGGGAGAGTATTCCGCATATGGAGTTGGAGCATTAAATATGGATCTAGGCCTGGCATTGATTGACAGCTGTTTATATGTTATCTCATTGCCACTTGAGTTGGGTCAGTGTTTGTTGTCGGATGTCTGTTTACTTTCTACATTCATACATACATACTCATCTGGCACTCAACCCAAAAACTTTTAACAAGAAAATCGCATTAAAAAGAGTCAAATGTTTCAAGTTCTTAAATATAAACTTAGAAACGGAACTAATTGAAATTTAGAAAATACATTTACAAGTTCTTTATGTGGATCTATTGTCAATATTTTGTGGGCCAACAACAAACCAGAGCAGCATCATAAATAAGAAATTCTGACTGCATTTCTGGCATTTACGTGTAGAGTTTTTAATAGTGTTTTGCTTTATGAACAGAAACACTGCGACCGAGTCGATAGCGATTTGTAAACAAACTTGTAAACAAAAGGCCTGGTAAATATTTTTACGATATTCGAGGCAATTTACGACCCTGCGAATAGCCAATTCGATGCTCTTGCTGTGGGAAATAAAGGCACAGAAAGAGGAGAGTGCGTTATATGAAGGGGGCTTATAAACATATATGTATATACATATCTGCAGAATATAGATTTATATCACCTGTCGCTGAGCAGACGCTTTTCAGGTGTTTTGCTGATAATGCTCTTAATGCGGCTATTCAAACTATTTGCATAAGTTGATAGCCAACAAGTTATTTAGTTTATTTATGAATGTCAAAGCCATCAAACTGTCAGACAACATGACGTATACGTAATATTGTTCTACTTCGACAGGCGACCGATGATAACGAAACGAATATCACGTGGGTAATATGCAGCTTCACTAAGAATGATTTGCTCGACCAGAGCACCTTCCAGGTCACATTCTTCATCACTTCTTACCTGCTGCCATTGATGGTCATCAGTGGACTCTATGTGCGCATGATAATGCGCCTCTGGCGTCAGGGAAGTGGAGTACGCATGTCCAAGGAGTCGCAACGTGGACGGAAGCGAGTCACCCGCCTTGTTATAGTCGTAGTTATTGCCTTCGCCTCGCTCTGGCTACCTGTGCAGGTGAGTTGTCTATCGAAATAAAGTATTTCTTTTAATTCTATGTTTTATTTTCAATTTTCTAGCTGATATTACTACTCAAATCGCTGGATATGTATACGCCTGACAGCCTTCTCAGTGTCATACTACAGATCGTGGCCCAAACCATGGCCTATACGAGCTCCTGCATCAATCCATTGCTCTATGCTTTTCTCTCTGATAATTTCCGCAAGGCTTTTTTCAAGGTAAGTTGCCAGGCATTGTCAGGGTATTGTAGAGCCCTTCAAATGTACTATATTATCCTTCAATTGTTGCCTTTCGAGTGCAGGTTCAATATATCGAAACGAATTGCATTCAACTGAATTGTTGCGTTCCGTTTTTGTCATATTTGTATTTTTTTATGGCCCTATCAAGTGCCGACTCTTGACCCAGATAATAGGCTTTGGTTTTTTTGCATTCATTGATTTATGAAGTGGCAAAAATATCGCAAACTATAGCTTTTGCACACTGTGGCTCGATTATTTCCAATAATTCGATTAAAATTCTCACAAAATTTTCACGCATTCATCGATAAATCAATTAAACTATTTTTTGGAAAAAACACTACTAAAAATAAATAAAATATGTATGTAATATAAGCAAAACGCACATGATGTTGTAGCATTTTGTTGCCTGTAGGTGGATTTAATGAGTTAAGTGCGAAAAACGCGCATACGACGCGTGGGACGTATGCAAATTGCGATATAAATATCAAAATTTTACAGCGCAAAGATTTCCAAACAACAAAAGCTATTAAATTAAATCAAATTAGCACAGCAGCTGAATCTATTTATGGAATTTCCACTTGCTACGACTTTTCTGATGAAAAATCACATGTGGCATATTTAAGACAATGAAAAATCAATCAGTCAAAGGTGAGTATGAACGTGGGCTTCAAATGCTTTTGTTGTTAAAGCTATTTAGGCATCTGCCACAGGGGTTGTTGACTGAAATATATAATATAAGAGATTCACGCGTAGGAATTTCAGCTCTGAAACAATCCTAGATCCAGACACAGATCCTGTTATCGTACGCTCAGTGATGGAATGCACAACAGCTCATTCCAATTCAACTCACTTTTTGTGCGCATTAATTCATTTGGTCAGCGGTCATTTACATAAGTTCAAAAAAGGAAAAGAAAGAAAATATATAAAACCAAAATCGAGGGGGTGGCTTTGCTTTACTTACTTTTAATTACTTTAGGGACAAACAGACGGAGACAGTCGAACAGTCCAGAGGGTCTGAGTGGGTGGGGGGTGTGTCGAGCTGGGAGTCGGAGTCTGAGTCGAAGTCGATGGCAAAACCGCGGCTTTTTCTGTTACATTTCCTTTCAATCATTTTGTGGCCTAATTTTAATATTTTAATTTGTTTTGCTGTTGTTTGCGGCGCAGTTTTCCATTTTGTGCAAAGTCTTCGTCACTTTGCATATAAATTGCGCACCAAAACTGAGCCCTGGTCGCTCGCTCGTCGCTAATTGATGTGTTTGTCAAGTCATTAAATTAGATTAATTACATTAATTAAATTGCCGCATTGCTCGTCTGTTTTTGTTTATATCTAGGTCGTAGGCGCGTGTGCCAATACTCAAGTATATCTATACATAGCATATGGATATCTTTTTCTTTTTTGTTTTGCATTCTTTTCGCTTTTCTCTTTACGTCTCATTCGTTTTCCTCACACTCTACATTATTTCCAGACAGGTGCAAAAGCAAAAACAAAAAAAGAAACGCTCACTTGTATAAAACTGGCTAATTGCGCCACTGACAGCTCGTCCATTATGCATTAGTCAAATATTATGTGCTCTCGTTTCTTGATGCTGCGAAGAAAAGGAACAATATGAGTGCTTAAATCTCTTATAAATACTTTGATAGCGGTGTCAATGATTTAGAAGTATTTTGCATGCAATATTTTAATCAATATATCAGTCTACATAATAGGTTTGCATTTATAAATATTACTTTACTTTAGAATTGGGAATGCGATATCAATAAAGATAGTCTAGAAGCTAGATGATAATTTATTTGGCCATTATCTATCAATATCAATATCAATTCAATTCAAACATCATTATGGAAATTAATTATTTCAAATTTCTTTGAAATTGAATGAAGAAATTGTAATTATTATATAATTAATCAAATAAGGATAATGTCGATAGTATCTATTTCACCGTAGTAGTAATAGTAGTATAC
Source organism: Liodrosophila aerea (assembly GCA_035045005.1). Lineage (NCBI taxonomy): Eukaryota > Metazoa > Arthropoda > Insecta > Diptera > Drosophilidae > Liodrosophila > Liodrosophila aerea. Next base: position 98,137 of record JAWNNL010000292.1, read on the forward strand.
AAATTCTTGTTTATAATATTTTTTATTTTTTGGCAATTATTAGAAAGGCTTTTGTATTCTTTTTATTTATTTTCTATCAGGAATTTCTGAGTTTAAATTTGACTTTTGTTACTAATTAATTTAATATTTAATTTTATTGTATTTTATATTAGATATATCAGTTTATATCACGGACGCATTGACAGATCTAAATGTTTTAAGGTAACTGGATTAGTCAACACTCCTTCCCTTACCTTCCCTTACTTTCCCTTATCGTTTACTTGCTTAATCAATCCCTTTACTTACCATAACTGGCAACGATTATAAATCTACTCACATTCATCGGACTTAAATTTAGTGTGTAATTAGTATGCATATTTCTTGTATGTGGATATTATTGAGCATTAGCATGAATTTAAACTAATGGACAGATTGGGCACGTGGCTGGAAATACGATTATTTGATAATGTTGGACTGAATTGAAGACTATGTGTGCGAATGCATAGATTCACATGTGTCGTAATCAAATAATAAACGAAACACAGATACAGTTACACACAGACAGGCACAGTCACACATATTGGAACTCGATGGAGCCCAAAAACCGTAACTCATTTCCCCAGAGCGGTTGCAGGGAAATGGCAGAGAACCTACGCCATTGTGGTTGTTGTTATTGCTGTTGTTGCTTCTATATGACGGCGCACTAATCAACAATTTTGGGGCAGTTCAATCAGAGCGCAAATTCATAAATCATTTATATGCAAAGGCCCAACGGAATGGACTTGCTGAGACAGTGGAAACAGGAGGAGGCTGGAGGGTGGAGGAAACGGTAGGCGGCAGTTTATCTGTGGGCATTTCAACACCTCAGACCAGTTAAATAATTGAATATTGAATCAAATCTAATCATTCAAATGCAAAGCCACAGTCACAGGCAGAGTCAGGGGGAGTGCGGCAGCTTAGGGACTGTTGCGTTGATAGGGGAATTGCCAAAGTATCGGCGGGATTGCTGTGCCGTGCAACCAAACACATCATTAATCAAACATTTTGTGATGGCCTCCTGCCTCAAATTTACTGTCGTTATTTTATGTATTTTTAGCATTAACTTATGCTCGGTATTTCTCGCATTTCATTTCACTCTCTTCTCCTCTGTTTCACCCGCAGGCCATTAACTGCTCGAAGCGTTACCAGAATTACACATCGGATCTGCCGCCACCCCGCAAGACATCCTATGCCCGCACCTCCACCACTGGCCTCTGAGCATCGGTGTCCAATAATGTTGTTGTGTATTGACTGACGGGATGAAGGAATGTGTGTGTGTGCATGGAACGGCGGCAGATTGATTGGCTTGTGGACGCTGAAGCAGCGACTGGAACGTGGCCAAGCGGCTAAATACGAGCAATTATGGGCTGAGCATGTGCCGTTAATTAACGACAGTGCAATGGCCCACAAAAATAAATGAAAGAGGACCAACCAAAATATAATAAGCAAACCAAGAACCAAACCAAACCAAACAACGAAGTCAAACTCCGATTAAAAACGCCAACAGTGGAGGCGCGCGTTTTTGTTATCTCTTTATGAATACTTGTAGATGGTAGAATATAATTATGTATTTATGTATTTGTACACTCGGATAAATTAAAGGCTAGAAGACGCACAAGTTAACACTGGTAAAAACAAAACTGAATCTATACGAATTTGTGTTTGATCTAATATTTTTGCGTTGAATTTTTACAAATTTTAGCTGTATTTAATCTGAAATCTCAGGGTATAAATCTTGATAAAATGTAATGATTAAAGGTAGATATAATGCGATTAAGCAACATGAATATATCCCAATCTGTGGCTATTTGTAAAGTTTCCTTTAATACTAAAACTATATCTTAATGCACCACCTTGGCCTGTTTGACTCAACTTAAGCTATGATTTTTATTTACTATTTAGATTTTGGTTTTATTTTTGAGTTTATAGAGCTGTAAATAAAGCTATGTATAAGTATGAGCTGCTAGTCTTACTGTATCTCTCTAAAAGTTAATGTTTATTGGGGCAAAATGAATTGTAAACAAACTGGCCAAGAACTTTTACTAAAAGCTGTGTCAATAATAAAAGTGTAAACCAAACATTTTCTATTTAATTTTTAAAGAGGGCAACAGGTTTTAGGATACACTGGAAAAAAGTAAAAAAAAATATTATTGAATATTTTGCGCCACTGGCGTTTGAATTCTCATTGAATTGAGGCGGAAAACACAAAATTGAAATACTTGTCATGGATATTGCATTGTACCGCAGGCGTTGCCATCGTCTGTGCAAACAGTGAAACTATTTGCACACACACACGCATACAGTTACCCACAAAAGTCGCCGCATAGTTGTAGAATTTGGAAATGATGCAGGTTGTGCATTCACTTGTGCACTTGCATTCATTCATGCATTTATTTATTCTAATGCCATTCACCAACCCCCCCGCTCCCACACGGATGACGCCTGATTGCCCCCCGCTTATTGATGTTCAAGCGCTTTAAAATCTTGCCTTCGACTTGGCTACACTAAGTTGGCCGACTTATCTACGCCGTGATTGCATGCAACTACGCCGGACATTGTGCTGAATTAATTATGCAGCACAGAGAGCGTGTACGTTTTGTGTTGGATTTTTGGGAGGCAGAGAGGTACAGGGGAGGATGCAGGTGAGGGAGCAGGTGGTAAGGAAGGCTAAGGCTAAAGGAAATCGAGCTGTGCGCACTTTTGCATAATTTATTCAGTTTTAATAAGCGCCAGCGTCCACTGAGCGGTAAGGCGTTGATTTTTACACGTGAACCGCATTTGTGTGGGCGTGGCCGCCCAAAAAGGTGGCAAGCGTGATTAAGGCGTATCAGCCACTGACAGGTGTCACTTCATCACGCTAGCAATATAATTAAAATTGCAAATGTGTTGCCTCAAAAGCTGTTGCATGCCAAGGACGAAGGCGAACATCAGGTGTTGTTCATTAGATAATGTTGTGCTATTTCTGTCTCAAATACAAAAGCAAACACAAATACAAACACGTAAACACAGTCTACACCTACCACACACACACACATATACTCTTTTCTTCTCCTTGTGTTCAATGAGCTAAAACTATTGGCACTATAAAAGCGCACGCTTAACTGGACACACTTCGACTTCTCGGGTTTAAGTCATTCCAACGCCAGCCAAGCAAATAGCCAAACAATAACAGCTGAAGCAACAGCAACAGCAACAACAATGGCAACAACGTTATCATCATAACAATAATCATAATCATAACTGTGAGTGTAACAGTTGTCGTTGGCTTTCTGCAGAATGTGTCTGTGTGTGTGGGTGCGTGTATGCGGGCGTGTGTACGTGTGTCTCCCATTAAGAAATTGTAGCATGCTTTTGCGCTGGCCTGCATATAAAGCAACTGAAACGGAACGAAATGGAATGTGAAACAGTCGCACTACTGACCTAGTCACAACACGAAGAGCGTCGTCCACGGCAGAGAGTGCACATAAGAGAGCGGCATATTAAGAGCGCCACTCCGAATTGTGGTGAGTTTCATTCTCAGCCAGTTTAACAGCGATAAAGAGAGCGATACACTGGCAATGGAACAGGAGCCTTCGGCGCTGTGGACTCAGTTGGCATTGGCACATAGAGACTTTGGCGCGTTGTGCGAGCGCGTAGGTCATGGTGTCTGGCACACCTGAGCCAGTGCATGCTCTTCGGCTCGGTCAGTGTTGTTGCGCCACATAAATTGGCAACGGGCCGGACGAATCGCAGAAAGGCTAAAAGAATCTGTGGGAACGGTGTGGCCCGTTACGGCTATTTGGCCAAATGAAGCGTAACCAAATGCTGATAGCCCCAAATGTTGCAGTTTATGGCCGAAGCGTCAGCCAAATTGCCTCTTGGCGTATGCCATAATCGCGACAATGACTACAACAAGGACACACAACAAACACACAATAGACAAGCAACACCCTTTTGTACACGATTACATAATGCGCCACAGCTTAACACTTTATTGAGCTTCTATGTCACTGTGTGTGTGGGAGTGTGTCTGTGTGTGTGTGTGTGTGTCTGCAACTGTAACTGTTCTTGTTAGCCACCCAGTCGCTGCTTAAAGTCTGCTCAACTGGCAAATTTTTCTGCGCGTTTTACATGCACAAAATGCACTCACACGTATTACACACCCACACACGCATAAGCAGAGTGCAAAAACTTGAGTTAAACTGTCAATTCCGGCTCCAAAACTACATTCAAGCCAACGTAGGTCTAGTACAACTTGTGGAAGTCACGAATTGACGAAAAATCTTCGTATGCAGTCTCAATACACTACAATTGCATTGGGGTACATTGTTACGAGCCGTTTTAGTTAGGATCGCTACTTAATCACCATTATAATAGATGATGATAGACTCAGATAAGCTCAAAAATATTTAAGACTTAAAAATAAAATGAATATTATACATTTTCTTTAGTACCTTTAAATGTATATCATTTAACACAATTGGACGCAAAATTATAAAATTTAAGGATTATTATACATCATTTTTAACATCAAATTTATATCAGTTAAATCTCTCTTAGCTAATAGTTATTTTTAAAACACTCACAGTATTATATTGAGATTGTAATATCTGTATTAATATAAATCAAATTGAAAACTAAAACATAATTATTTTTAATTTGAAATTGAACTAACAAGATATGTGTGCTGGAAATCAATGTAATACACCATTTTCTTTCAGTGCATTTCATGTATAACATTCAAACTGTCTTTAAGAAACTTACCTTTTTACGTCAACAACTTTGTGACGGGACTTTTTTGACATTTTGTCAATTTTAATGCGCTTAGTTGTAACTCAAAAATGCACAAGGAACTGCGATATGTACCATGCATCATCGAAAAAACCCAAGAGTTAAAAGTACATATATTGAATCACAGTAAAACCTCTATAACAGAAGCTTTAGCTATGCATGAGGTAATAGTTTAGCTGATGCTAAGAATTAAGTAAAACAAATTGAATTTAGTGCTTTTTAAACTTTATTCAATCTTTTAATAATACATTTTAGTTTTGTTGCAAATGGAATATTAGTTGATCGCTTGTTGGTTTATGGATGATAGTATATTTTTAATTTCAACTTCACATAATGGAATTTTTAATTCAATTAACTAACTATTGATTAGGCCGCATACTAATGACATCGTTAATATCGTCGCTCTAACAAGGCAAAATCATAATGTATAAATGAAAAACTTTGCGATAAACTGACAAGAACACACAATTTCCTTTGGGCATGCAAGGAGGGGAACGTTACAGGAATTAATTGCAAGTCGTTAAAGTTTCATGAGGCGCCGGGGAGGAGAGGAGTCAAAGATATAGAGGAGGACAGAGCCAGTGCGTTAGCCAGACTGAGCGAGGCGGTGGCTTTAATTTAAATATTAGTTACACATAATGTAAACCATAAATTAATTTCGAATTCGCAAACTATTTAAGAACTTTCGGCGAGCGAAAGGACATCCGCTTTGAACTTTGTTAGCGCTAGAGCGCCAAGCGACGGACCGACCGCTGAGCAATTAGTTATTCACGCTTGCGCTTGGAGCTGGGAGAAAGTTGGCGCTGTTAAATCCTTTGGGTTGTACAGTATGCCGAATCGGTGTGATGTCTTCTTATCGCCATGGTTATCAGAGGCTCTGCAACATGCCGGAATAAACAGGGCTCTGCTCGTAGCTCTTAAAGGCCTCACGAAAGCGCAACTTCTGCTCGGCACTCAATTTCGCATGGAAATCTTGTGCAGCTGTCACGAACAATGCAATTTCGTGTTGACCCAATTTCCGTGTTGCCGTTGCTGTTGCCGCTGCTGCTGTCGAGACGCCGTGGTTGGTTGCTGCACCAATTCCGAGTACCAGCGGAAATAGTTTAATCAAATGCAGATTTATGGAAGCGGATAAAAAGATGACGCTCAGACCCCAGACACCTTGCTGCTCTGGCTGGGCCAAAAACGTTGGCAACGTGCAGATCAGCCAATCCTGTAACATTTGCAGGTACGATGAGTCAATGGCAGACCGAAACACCTGCGGGGAAAGGCAGAAGAAGAAATAGAAGATTACAAGAGTGCAACATATTTTGTGGCAAAAGCTGGGCTAATGAAATTCAGCAGATTCTTAGTTCCGGCACTGCCACCGCTTCCGGTATTGTTTACGGTTAGTCTAAGGGTCTGCAGGTCGGTTAAATTGCCCCAAAATGACAGTGCAGCTTGTGCTTTAAGCGGATGCTGCTTCTACATCTCCTTTTCATTAATTTCCTTTGCACAGAGACACAGATAGAAAATCGCACGCCCACTGGGCAACCTTGAACCTAATGAAAAAATTTTATGGCACCACAGTGTATGTGGCTCCTCGCACTGACCCACATAGTTGCGTACGTTTTGGCCTGGTCAGAGGCCAAGCTGTAGCCATGAATTCCATTAATTTTCAAGCTGCCAGCAAATACCAAGCATACCCACACTCACACACACACACACACTCACACGGGGCAACTGACAAGCGAGAGGCAAGTATTTTACCCTTTCGACTGTGGACTATGCCAAATATTAGCGGTGCACTTGCTCCACACGGGAATCAGGCAGGCCCATAAAGTTACCCATCGCCACCAAATGGAGGACCCCAGACATACACAGGCACACCTGCACGCACGACTGACTGGCAAGAAGCTGAAGATGTCTCTGCCTTTGGCTCTAGCTGACCAGCCAGAGCTTAGCAAAGTGTGTGTGTTGTGTGAGCAGATTTTGGCTGCTACTCACCTGATATACAATCGTGGCAATAACATCGCCGTGCGGCTGATTTATTGCCAGAAACTCCTTTATGACCTTCGTCAATATTTCATTCGGTGGCACTAAATCACGTATAATTTGGCACAGCACTTGTCCATAAATCCAGGCAGCGTCTCGACTCGATGATTTAATACAATGCAAAAGTATATCGACTTTATCGTTTTGAAGCGCGATTATCTCTGGATCGTCCTGGACGATGCCATTTGACAACTCTGTATTTTCCAGCTGAGCAGCAGAACCTGTGAAGTGGATAGAGGGGAGGAAAAAAGTGTTACTGATTGGAAAATGTGTGAAAAGCGAAAAACTTTACAATTAACCCCACTGAAGTGCGACACTATTGACCATTATTTACATGCCCACGGGATATGGGACACGGCAGAATAATCGTCGTGCCAACATCACTGTCACATCTAAAACTTGCTTCGGGACACACATAAATTTACATCCAAATTTTATGGATTTTTCACTTTTGCCAGTAAACATAAACCACAGAGCAGACACCTCGACGTGTCTACCTTGCCTCAAGCGTCTCCTTGCTTTCCCTCCTGTCCATGTGCAGCACCAGCTCAACTTGTCTGTCTCTCCCAGTGAATACTTGCTTTTGTTTTTGTAATCGTTGCTGTTGCACAAAGTTATTTGTTTGCTTTATCAACTGCGGAGTTAAGCTAAAGAGAGAACAAGAGCTGAGACTTCTCTTCAAAGACTTATTAAAGCTGGAGTTCTCATACAAGTGTCAAACTCTGCCATTGGCACTGTTCGACTAGACCATGCATACTGTATAATGTTAACAAGGGTAGACCTATTATAATACTATAATCATTATAATATATATAATCCTATTATAATAAATATAATCAAATATAGCGTATTTCAAATTAAGCAATCCAGAAACGCATGTTCCTAAAATTTCTGTTTATAATTAAACCAACTCGTTATATAATTTAATTAGACCCTGTACTTTAAAAAAGTACAAAAGGGTCTATTAAGATTGTGCAAATGACATTTGTGTGTAACAGGCAGAAGGAGGCGTGGCAGACCCCATAAAGTATATATATTCTTGATCAGGACGACGAGCTGAGTCGATATAGCCCTGTCTGTCTGTCCGTCTGTCTGTCCGTCTGTCTGTCTGTATGAACACCTAGATCTCGGAAACTATAAGAGCTAGAGACTTGATTCTTTTTTTGTTAGGTTCGTGTATTACATAGGCAGGTCAAGTTTATTTCAAATGTTTAAAAAGTCATCCCCCTCCCCCTCAAATTCGGAAAAATATTCCCAGCATGTACAGTTTTACAGTCACTGTTTTCCTTTTTTGCATGAATAAACCCTTAGGTGCTCTGAATGTTTGGTGCGATTTGCAGCCCAATCGGATAATAAACACCAGAGTTATTGGACAAACAATTTTCTGTACTGAGCATTTGGATGGGGGAGGGGGAAGCCACAGTGTACGCGGCCACTAGGGCGTATGCGTGATTTTTGATTGTGAGTATGAATGCCTGTATGAGTTTTGAATATTGTTTGTATTTGAGCATATATTTGTATGTATAAGTGTATGTGTGTATGTATACACACATATGTTTATATGTATGTTTATGTGTATGTGAGTATGTTCATATATGCTGCTGCTGTTATCGACGCCCAGGGCAAACCAAAGTACAGGGTCTTCTACTGTCGGTTTCGTCCGACTGTAGCTTTCCCTACTTTTTTTAACTTTATTTTGAACACCACTGCCGAATTAGTAGGTTTTCAATAAAGGTTTAGGTTTCTTCAATTAAGAACATGATACCTATACATAAAGTACATTAAATTTATATTTGGAGTATAAAATTCTTGATATATACATGAAGAGTTTATAAAACAAGTTAAATACATTTTTATTTAATTTCTTTAGACCAGTCTGAGCTAGAACTAATTGGAAAATATGAAACTCTTAGCAAGCCTAATTTAAATTTTTAAATTTAAAATACATTCTACGTTTTATGCACTATATTAGCGCTGAAATAAGATATTTAAAATCCAAAACTGCTTTCTATAAACTGCATAATTTCTCAAGGTGTATCTTGAGCTTATTTTTATAAGCATTATCTTGTTGCCACTGCACATTATAGATAAACCGTGAACACTTTATTATTTAAAGTAATGCCAATGTTGATGTGTTGATAGCAGCTGAGCAAATCAATGGGCATTGGCCCAAATGTTGTACATTGCGGCATTGAAAGTCAAAAGCCGCAGTCGAGCTGATGATAAAAGTTGCTTCATAGTTCACGTGTGTGTGGGGCATATACATAGTTGCAGTTGGCAACAGTAGAGTAAGTAGAGTCAGGGGGTAAAGGGCAACGGGGCTTGCCACCGTTTTTGCCGTTTAATGTGGCTAAACTTGGGCGGTGGGTGTCCTGTGAAATAATTTACAATGCTTCGCGTTTGGCCAGCTGCAAGTTTCACCTTTTGTTTCTGCCAGTCGGCCAGTTGGCCAGCTTAACATTGTTTGTAGCGGCGTTGGTTGTTGCCAATTTGGTTATTGTTGTTAGGCGAGGAGTTTAAAGCTTTACCTACTACTACTATTACTACTCGTACTGTGCCTCGTCCACAATTATGCGCGCCACAAGAAAGCCGCGAGCGAGGCCAACAAAAAGCCTCGCACCAACTCAAACATTCGTTTAGGCCAAAGCGATAAATGGGCCAACAGGGCTGGCAGGGCTGGCAACTGTGAAAACATTGCGAACAGAAAGAAGAAAAAAATCAACAACAACTGGCCCTTAAAGGACTTTCAATATTAGCGCAAATATTTATTATTTCGTTCGGCAAAAGGTTGCACTTTTTTTCCTTGGTTTCTTATCGTTTTTTTTTTTTTTGGTGAGCGTGGCTTGTGCCGCCTTTTGTTTATTTCTGTGCCCCGCAACGCCGTCAAACACTTTAATAAACCAGGCTAGCAAACGAGCAAAAAAGCATGGCACGCAATGGCCAACTTCCGCTTAGTTGCACTTCATCCTGGCCAGGATTTGTGTGGGCGGAAGAGCCGTTGCCCATGCTGTCATTTAGGTGGCACAGACTGTTGCTGTTGCCTAGCACAAACATTGACATTTTTCAAAGGATTTGCATGCTCGGTGTGCTCATGTGTATTCGTGTGTGTGTGTGTGTGTGGGTGTGTTTGACAATTGCCAAGGACCCAAAACAGCGAAACGCGCATCCCTCTTCACAAAGTGCAAGAAAAATATACGAGCATATCACTCGGCCAAATCGAAAAGCTGCTGCACACAGTTACCATTTTGCCTGAAGAGGCCAGAGCCAAACTTAAAGCTTAAACTCGATGCAGAAAAAAGTAGCTAAAATCAAATGTCGCGCAGTTAAACGCTGCTAAGCGGATTTTAGCGCAGTACCAAGATGTGCAGCAACAACTGCAGCCACAGGCACGTTAATGAAGTCAAGCTAACCAAAAATGTCCATAGTGCATGTTTTAGCCGTACTCCACAGATTGGGCCTAAATATCGATTCGCTGTGCGCGTACTAGTTTGTCGTTATGTGAGCTGAGTGTACGCTAATGAAATGCCTAATGCAGAGCCTAAATTGCCCATGAAGTTGACTAAACAATACCCAAAATAACAGGCACTCGCCCCCAAAAATGCCACTTAGCTGACACACACAACAGCAAGGCTGCAGTCGAGCGCGGTCTGCCGAAAGTGAGACTAACTAAAATCTACACTAAATTAATACAAGCTTAAAGTATATTTTGTATCAATTTATCAGCAGTTACGGTACGAAAAGAAACATTTGTTGGTGTTCTATTAAAGACATTCTATTATTGACACCACATAGAGAAATTTTTAACAAGAAATATTTGTTTATTTAAAAAAAAAAAAATCATTTGTATATAGAACTTTTGACTTGTACCTCGTTAGTCATATAATTTTGACCACAGATTTGCCTACAATTTAGTCAAATTAATATATATGTACCTGAACCACAGTACAAATGTGGTTTATATTTTCTATAACTGTTGACTAGAACATATAGACTTATTCAATTTGCAATACGTGTAAAAGTTTAGTTATTGATGTATGTTTATTTGTCTATCATTACTTCATGTACATAAACTTATTACACCCACTCTACACGCTGTTTGAATGTCGGACGGGTATAAAAATGAGCAATTTTTGTTATAGGAATATACAGGGGGTGGTCAACGAGTTGTGTGTGTGTGTGTGTACGGTGTTTAATGTCAGACACTTGCAGAGCGATAATAATAGCCCCAAAACTCTACGCTGATAACAAGAGCAGCAGAAATAATTGACTAAAGGCAGCCTGGCCACATACAGCACAACAAGCTGGAAAAATTGTTGGCAATTACCAAAGCATGTCCTGGCATACAGACAGTCAAATGAAAGCATAGACAATCAAACAGACAGACGTACGGTCATTCATGGTCAGAAAGTCAAATAACGTTGAGCTGACAATAGCCATGGATAGCAAAACAATTGAGCAATGTGAAAAGTCACTGTCAGCTGATGGAAGAGTTGAGCTGTTGAACCAATTAGCCTGCAGACTAATTTATGACGAGAGAAACGCTTTTACGCCATTATAATGTTCATATTTTTTAAGCATATAAAGTTTAAAGTGAATAATACAGTATACCTAAAATGATTGTACTAATAAATAGCTAATAGAATATCACTTTCATTGACCTGAAGAGCCAGATTTATTGCTCATTTCAACTGAAGTTTGAAGTTTCTTGGCAATAGTATATTTATTTCTAAAGTATTAACTGAAAGTATTAACTAAAAGCCAGATTTACAGCTAGAAACAGCTGTTTGGCTGACACCATTACTAAAATTGATATAAGTTTCGCTCTGTGTCTTCTTTACTTCATCGTGAAACTCTTCAGGGTATATGCCAGCTGTTAAGCCTTACAATAATTCCGTATACTCGCTCTTCCTTTGTTAACGTCTTTTGCTAGAAAGCGGCTTTTGTGACACCAAAGTAAAACTACTAAAGAAAAGGGGCACAAATATTCTGCGACATCTTTCTGTTCTTGGCTTTGTTTGTTGGTCTTTCTTATGCTGTTTGTTGTTATAGCTGTTGCTATTGTCGTTGTCTGTTTCGTACTTACCCACATACATGCAGGACAAAAGCAATTTCAATGCTGGAATTGAAAATTTCTCATTTTCCATTTTCAGCAATTCGAGCGCAAGCTTTTCAATTTTATGTCGCAACTGCGGTGTGACCACAGCACCGCCTCCAGAGTCACCAGTGCCAGTTGCTCCAGCTCCAGTTCCAGCTGCTGCTGCTCCTCCACCCGCACCCGATCCACCTCCACGCAATGCGCCACTTCCGGTTGAGTCAGTTGTTGTAGGCGCTGCACCATTGCCATGGCCACTGTTGACCACCATGCGCTCGAGACCCTGGTCAAAGCATAAAACCAGACAGATAAATATATATGTATAAATATAATAAAACAAAACAAGGCAAATAAAATGAAAAATCAAAATCAACAAGAACTGAAGCTGAAACCGAAATATGCGGAAAACAATAGCTTCGGGCCTGGCAATGGAGATGGAGAAATAGCGACGATTCGCTTTTTGAATTTTTATCATTGCATACTTAAGTGGATTTTTCAGTAATGGCCACGCTAATTGAGTGGCAAATTGTTATTGTTATTGCCCGTTGTTGTCGCTGTGCGCCATTACGCTCTCAGTTGTCCCCCACCAACCACCCTCTGTGCCAGTCCACTCTCTCTCTATTAGTTCAACTGCTGTCCCCGATATGCAGCATCAAATCGCAAGTAGCAACAGCAACAACAGCAACAACAACAACAACTACAACAAACATAGCACAATTGAATTGCGTGCAAATTTCATAAATTGCTTCAAAAGTTAAATTTCATTTGAGGGCCTGCTCTCAGTGCGCAGAAAACAGTTCAATGAGCGGAAGCATTTCCAGGGCTTGCTAAAAGGGTTTTCTATGTGAATGCATAAAGTAGTCCATGCACATTTTTCACAGTTTTTTTTATGTATTACTACTATTATTTAAAGTTGAAAACAAGGCTTACATAATGGCTGTGACTGTGTTTAGTATACAGAGTCTACTATTTATTGTACTTTTTGGATTTAACCAAATTTATTTTTTCTTATACTTTTTCTTAGAATTATAGATTTTAGCTTGTGTGGTAAACAAATGTAATAAACATAAGCTATATGAAATGCGAAAAGTACTTTTATTTTAGATTAAAGTAAACTTTGTTTTATAAGTAATGAGAGAAGTACGTTAGCATATATTTAGTGCAGTAGACAGCCTCTGAATAACCTTTTGGAAAGTAAAATTAGTTTTTAAATAAGAACTACTCAATAAGGAGTTACCACAGTTTCAACTATACCTATACTAATGGCAGAGCATTCAGCTTATGCAGTTTAACTTTACGAATTGGCTACAATAAATTCACATAAACAAACTTTATAAAAGTGTTACACGCTTTCACTTCTTACTCACTGTCTGCTACTGCAATTTCTATTTGTTAATTACTGTCACAGTTGTTCTTGATAGTGGATGTACGCAATTTGTTTATCCAGTGGGACTTATATATATATATATACTACATATGTACATATATCAAAGCTAATTAAAATCTGAGTCACTCACATGGTAAATGGCCAAATTATGTGCACCAACTGAGAGGAATTTGTTATTGATGTTGTCCTAGCTACAATGTTTGAGCAACAATTTCATTACATTCACTTTGAATGGGTAACCGAATACCGAGCAGAAGCGAGAACCCAGTGCAGACAGAGTGATACAAGTGAATGCATACATATATGTGAGTACATGAATACATATGTATCAATGTACACGCATGCAACTTGCGCTATGTTTTGACGCTGTACTATGGCGAATAAACCTGTTGTTGTCGCTCTTGTCTGTTTGTTGTTGTTTTATTCTCGATTTCTCTCTTTCTTTTGCATTCTCTGCTCTCTGCGTCTGTCAGTTATGAGTATAGTGACATTTTTTGTGCTGTGACGCTATGCTGTTTTTTTTTAGCTGAGTGACTGGTTGGTTGGCTCTTGAAAATTGTCAATCAAAAAACCAATTAAGCACGACGTGGTCGCTGTCTGAGTCAGTGTGTTGCCTTGATTTGGTTAGGGCAATGGCTGAGCGTTTAGGGCCATCAATGGGCCAACGATTGGCCAGTTGACAGGCACATCAGATGACAACTTATGACATTAGAGTAGCTGTAGTTGTAGTAGTCGGTACTCACATGCAGAACACACAAATAGAGCTCCTCATTGTGGGTCTTCTTCAGGAAATTATTGGCTGCAATTATTGTATTGGACAGCAGATGGCATTGCGGTACAAATTTCGATGTCCATTCGATTAGGCTGTAGTTGAGCGTCCACACCAGTTTACTGTGCATCTCACTGAACTGCAATGGGCTGAAAATGCAACATGAAATTTAATTAGAATTTGCTTTAATGTTACTACAACTTTACACTAAATCCAATTTCTGCCTACAGCCAGTTTGCCTTTGTTGTTGTTGTTGCTGTTGGTTCTTTCGTGTTTCGTTCTAAATTAATTAGAAGTGCTCGCTGTGCCCCGTGATGTGCGATGAAATTACAAAATAATTAGGCTAGCTCGAGGTCTACGGCAGCTGTCTGCACAGCCTGATTAGTTTTTCAGCTGCATAGCATTGGCTAATTGTTGCTGTGCCTGTTGTGGCTGCTGCTTGACAGCCCTTGGCAAAATGTGCATTGCTTTTCGCTTTATTGGTTACACGCGGCGTATGCGTAATGTACGCGTAATATTGCCTGCATTTTCAATTTATTAGTTTTGGTGGTTGAGCGCGCTGTGCATGCATTTGATGTGGCTTCAAAAATCATGTGCCACGTACTTAGGTAAGTAGTTAGCAGTTGCAAGTAGCAAGTTGTAACATATTCAAGGTTGACTTAGAAACTGGCAACAACTTTTCGAGGCAGCAAAGCAACTGAAGTGCTAGCATATGAAATTCCATCAGTAGCCACAGCAAGAAGCTACCGAAAACTTTCAGCCATCTACAGCAGGAGCAGCTGCAATGCCAATAATTACAATTCGCTGGTGCACAGCAACTGCAACAACAACAACAACTAACTGGCATAACCACAGCAACCACAGACCCGACAGTGCCATCGATCAGCCGTTACGCTTGACTTGGCAAAATCTATCGAGAGCACCCAGTCAAGCCAAGCCAACTCTACTCCACCCAACTCATGCCGGACCAATAGCAAAGCCCTGGCAACTTTTCAATGGCCATGGCCGTTGAGTTATTAGAACTTCGACTTTTCGCTTGGCCATAGAAAGGAAGTGCGCTGCATCCGTCGCAGTCCTTGAAAACTTTAGTGATAATACTGAAACACCTCCCTCCCACACACACCTATACACATACACACAAACACACCACACTCCACCAATCATCAGACGCATTCTGCCAGGTGAAGTTCAGCTTAGAGAAAGGGAGCACAGCAGCACTGCAGCTTCTGATGATGAACGGAACAAACTACTCATAATGCAAAATGGGAACTTTTGGCCATTATTAGATGCATCGACCCAAAACCGACAGACTAACGTTTTCGTCGAACTAATATACAGACAGTGCCTGGAAGTTGTTCAACGTTGCCAGGTTGCAGCGGTTTTTGCTAAAAATGGATGAGAAACCTAAGTGTCGCAAATATAATACTCTAATGGCGCGGAATTCATTATTAAACTTTCAATTTAAACAAAGCTTAACAGTGACAAAGCATAGACAGATTTAAGTATAGACACCAAATATGAGAAAGTTTACAATATACTAGCATGAAACATCCTGAATGTGAGCATAAAGTGAAAGTAGTAATAAGTTGAACTCTATAAAAAAATTCATTTACAATCACTATATTAGTCGGTGCAAAGATATTGAATACCAAACTACGGACAACTAGTAATATACTTAAGCATTTAAAGCATAGAATGATAGGTGTTAAAGGTTGGGTTTGGCAATGCTCTAACAGATCTCTAACAGCAACAGCAGTTAGCCAATAAGCAAAGGCTTGCGAAGTGTGCAGTACACATGTATGTAACTGTCTGCCCATGAGTATACCTCTCATCAATGATGCCATGACGATTGATATAGCCCAGTATTAAGTCACGCAACAATGCCAGCTCATCGTTGAGCTTGCCCATAACTGTATTGGTACGACTGCAGCACTCCAAAAGATAGAGCAGACCCTGCAGCGCAGCAATGCGTATAAAGCAATGCGAACTCTTCAAGTAGACATTGCCAATCAGCGAGGCCAAGTGCTGCAGTTCACCATGGCTGGGTATCAGCAGTGCCTGTGTGCGGCACAATAGGTAGATTATGTGCTGCAATGAAAGAGCGCAGTTGCACACGAGAGAAAAATATAAATAAATAATTGACAACAAAATGTAATTGCTGGTGCGTTATTTACCTGATGTGAGATGGTATCGTCCATGGGTATTTGCTCCTGCAGTCGCATAGTGCGCTCTTTAATCCATTTAATTTGATCACGACTCTCGCAGATTTCGCTAAACTTGACCAAATTGGGCAGCACTAGTATATGATTTTGCTGTAAGCAGATAAGTAAATTGTAATATGATTAGACTCGTTTCAATTAGCAAAGGATCACTCAAAGTTGATTGACAACAAAGCAGTTGGCTTATGCCATATTTGGAGGCATTTGACTGACGTTTAAGCGGCAACTGACTCCCAGTTGGATTCTCAGTTGTCCACTGACTCACCTCGATCATCTGTTGGAGCACATCGAAGACCAGCTGCATGCTGCTGCGAAAATCAATGCCTGATAGCTGCACAAAATGACAATAGTTGCGCCAGTTGGTGTCAGTCATGTTCGTGGATTGTTGTCTACCTCCGTTGCCTGGCAGTTCGCTGGCATTCGCGTCTGTTTCAAGCATTGCCTTGGAGGATTGCTGGGGTAGTGCGTATGCTTCCATTTGAGCCCAGGTGAAATTGAGATCACATTGATTGGCCGCAAAGTTGCGTGTGCCAATCACATTGTCGTGCCTTGAATGACGCTCCAGATTGGGCTGATAGAAGACGTTACATGCGTCGACTAGCAGTTGCACCTTATGCAGTTTCTTCAAACTGCAAATAGAGTCAATAAATGCCATTAAATATGGGAATATTTCCAACTGTTAAAGGCGATAAAAATGTTTTCTCTTTCAGCTGGTTGGTATATGCATACGAATTTAACTTTCAATTAAGCACACATTTATAATACAAACAACAACTATACAAACATACGAGTGTTATTTTAATGGACCACAATATGTGTGTGTATGTGTTGAAAAGTCAACAAACACCCTGTAACTGGATGAACAATTTTTTTCTGTTGACCTCAGTGTGTAAAAGCAATTGTAATATTTTATGGTATATTTTTCAGCTTTTTATAGGCAGCAGCAAGTTAATTTCATCACAAAATATTACCATGCTCTTGCAAAACATTCTCCAAATATTTGCCAAGCACTCCAAAATGCATTTTCGATTGAGTTGAACTTTGAGTTGTATTAGAACTACATGCGTTTACTCTGAAGTTTCAAGATGTATCTAACATCTTTTTGATATCATTAAAATTCAATTTTATATCAGATGTAAAGTTTACAGTAGTTATTAATTCATTTAGCTATACATACGCCCACTACAGGATATCTCATAGTCCATTTATTCACACATAAACTTGTTTTAATTACAAAAGACACGTTGCTGCAGGGTATTGGCTATGAAATACCCATTAAAACAACAAACAGGCTAATTTTTTGCTCTGCCCTTGATGAGTTTACAGCATTGACAAAAAAAATGCTAGACAAACATAATATTCTGTAAAAGTATACAAATGTATATGACAAATATATATAGAAATACGGATATATGTATGTATGTGTGACAATGCTCTATCTGGAGAGTAGCTACTGGAAACTTGTTGACCAAATTGTTTTAGGTAACGCATGTTAACAAATTAGTTATGCTCTGAAAGTTGTCGAGTTTTGGTAATTGCCAAAAAATAATATGCGCTCAGGGAAAACTAGCAGTAGTCGGATGAAGAGTTGAAGGCATGATAACAGCATGTAGGGTGTGTGTGTGTGTGTGAGGGGTTGTGGCACAGCAACTTTTAGCCGTCCTCATCGCCATCTAATTTGTGCTTTTTTGTTTTATACGCATTAAAAACTTTTGTGCCCACTTGCTGAATATTAATTAGAATTTTCATAAATTGTGCTATATGTTTTTCGCACTCTAAAACTGGAGAAACTATTCCGTCCCCTTCATCACTCTCCATGGAAACTTACCTAATGCTGTCACAATTGATGCGCTGCCAGCGAGTCGTATGATAGAACTGACTCTTGCCATGTCCGACAATGGGAAAAGTTTTGTGTGTTGTTAAAAGTTCCATAATGGCCTGCAGGCACACCAACTTGATCTGGAACTGTTCCTGCTGATCGACCATATGCTCATCGTATAGTTTATTGATCAGTAGCAGAAACGTCATGAAATACTCCTCGAATTGCTGCCGTGTTGTGTACCCAAATATGGAAAGCCTGTGGGCAAATAATATACAACAAAGTGTTAAATATTTCATAAATAGGCAACACATTTTACACATATTTTCTGCACACACACACTCGAGTACTCGAGTGTAAAATGCAAGGTATTTGCTTGCGAAGGCTGTCAACAAAAGGCTTGCAAATTTAATTCAATTAGTTAGAGTGCTTCAAATATTTAAAAGCCAAAAATGCAAAATAAGTCATTGATTAGTTTTAGTTTAGCCGCAGGCGCTTAACTTGAAACCATAGTTCATACTGCACTCTCAGCAGTAGGTCTGATAAAAGTTGCCTAAATTGCGTCTGTTGTTGGTGTTGGTGTTGTTGTTGTTACACTTGTTGTTGCTGCAGCTTTGGTTGAGCGGTTTCTGCGCAATTAGCAATCTCTGTGATGTGATAGGAAGCTGCAGTCAACTGAATCCCCACATGATGCGCTCGTTTTCCTTGGCAACAGCAACAGCAACTCTTCCACGTCCACACACACACACGCATATGCATTTATCTCACTTTGCTGCTCATAATTTGTTTATATCGCTGCACAGCTGCTGTTTGTGCTGTTTGTATCTTAGCCCAAAGCTCTACTCCCAGCTCGAGTCCAAAGTGCTCTGCTGTACTCCATATTTGACTCGCACGATGCCTGCGTGCCTGACTGACTGCCTCTAGCTGTCATCATCATCATCATCATTATCATCATCTTGCTCCACGTCACAGTTTCCATCTAATAGAGCTGTTGATGTTCCGCTCTGTCAGCCCTTTGGGGGATATCGTTGTTGCCGCTTGCCGCTGGCTGTGGCTTCTGTTGCTGCTGCTGATGTGGTTTTGATGTTTGTGCTCTGTGGGATTCACGGATGCGGCTTTAAAGTCACTAGACTCGAATTTTGTTACTTTTTAGGCTGGTCACACGCGATATCCGAGACAGGGATGCACATTTATACGTCCAATGATAATGCCAAGCGCTGACAGTGTAATGATGACGACTGTAAGGGAAACAATGACAGCAACAGCAACGGCAACAGCAGCAACACATCAGCAGCGATGTGGAAGCTGTCAGGCGACAAGAACGAGGCAAACAAGCAAAACGTTCAGCCACGAGCAAACCGACAAACCCAGTACGATGGACAACAGACGTAAGCACTGCGATGACAATGACAACTTACAAGTACACACACGCACATACAGGCTGCATCTAATACATGCACACGATACTGCTGCTGTTTCCAGTTGCGGTTTAGACAAACGTTGTATCCTTATCCACGTCGTCATCATCATCGTCAACATCATCAACAGCAGCAACAGCGGCAGCAGCAACATAGATGCATGTTGCTGTCAACGCTGTCAGAGCATTGTCAGCAACAAAGTTGTGTGTTGTAAAGACAATGATGAGGCCAACCGAGCAGCTGACCAGCTGAGCAACTGAAGCGTGCTTTGTGGCACATTGACAAAATCATAACTAAAGTGGCTCAAGGTGTGAACAACAAAAACAACATCTAAAGCTAATTAGCATGCCAAACAGCAAAGGCAATACTCACCTCTTGACAAACTGTCGCAGCACATCCACATCACTCAGATTGTCCACTGGTATTGTGGGCAGCTTGCCATCATTGCTCGACTGAGTTGTGGCAGCCTGTTGCTGATGGAGACTCAACTCGTAGGGCGTCACTGCATAGGCATAGAACTGATGTGTGCGCAGCAATGAGGTGCCAATGGATGCGACGAGAGACTGTAAAGTAGAGCAAGGCCAAGAGGGTTCATTGTATGCCTAGCGGCTTTAAGTACAAGCTACTAAGTCTGACTGACTGCCTGCTGATAAATGACCAGTCGCATCTCACTTACCAAGGGCACTTGAACTTGGGCCAACTCGTGACCAGGCGCCGGCTGCTGCTCCATATCAATTTGTGTTTCAATCAATTTGGCCAGGAAAATTGCCAGCGGTGCTTGTTGCTGCTGTTGTTGTTGTTGTGGCTGCTGCAGACGATATCGTTGATAGAAAATTGTGTGTTGCAGCATGTGTCGAGAAGCGAGCACCAGCACCTCTAGCAATTCGACTCGCAATCCATCTGAGCTTGAGTTGAGTGCCCACCAGATACGTGGCTGCAACAACAGCGCATCTATGCAGGCCAGAAAAACATCCAGGCATCCATTCCGCTCATCGACAGTTTGTAGTTGTTGCCCCACGGCCTTGGTCAGCCAGTGCATGTAGGTGAGTAGTTGGGGCAGCTGCTCCTGGCGCAGCAAATGTTCGTTGACAAACTTCTCAATGTGTCGTGCATCGATGTAAATAAGCGCCGTTAGCTCTAGGCGGCGTACGGCCCGCAGCAGTGTGGTCAGAGCCCTGGCCACATCCAACTGCTCCTCTGACATGAGACATGGCTGCTGTACTTGTGTTACTTGTGACATGAGCGCTGCACAGGCAACACGCGCCAGCGGCGGCAGTTGCATATAGTTAATGTGCGGTGCATGTTGGATGCACTTTTGCCTGAAGCCCGCCTCCATTGCAGACAGTGAACCGTCGATGGCATGCCGCAACAGACGCGCCTCCTGTACAGTACCCAGGCTACGGAATAGACTTTGTAGTTTTGCCTCCGACTGAATCTCGAGCAACAAATGCATCAACTGCTGCTGCTGTTGTGGTGCATCTGCGTGCTGGGTGGCAAATTTGATTAACTGCAAGTACAAGTAATAAGAAAAAAAAATATATTTTGTAGAGCATGAAAAACAAGTCATAAGTTAGCAATCCAATTACCTGGCCAAAAAGCCAGCTCTCATCAATTATGCGTGACGGCAAAGCAGCACTATTGTCCTGCGAGCACTCAAGGTCCTTCAGCCTGTAATGGAATGCAATGAAACATAAATGAGTACGAAAATATGAAAGGAGAATAAGCGGAAAAACTTGTGGCAGCAGCGCATCTTATGCTAAATTACCCTGAGATTATACGGATGTAATATGCTGCACAACAAAGGGTGTATTTATCAGAGCCATAATTTGAATTGATATCAAATTAGAGACAACCGCAATACTTGGCATAAACAGCCCAAACTCATAGTACAGAGTATAATTTATTTATTTATTTTAACTAGCTTTACTTACAACATGGTACGCCACTCATCCTGATCCTCATCTCCGGCCAGTTCGCCCTGCAGCAGACGATCATAGATGCTGTTCCGTGTGCCTGGACTGCTCTGTGCAACCAACAGTCGCGCTAGCCGCTCCATGGGCAGCTGTAGAGAACGTTGGCCAGCGTGCAGCTGATGGAGTCGACTGAGTAGCTGCAATGCTAATGGTGCCACCTGTGCGGCATCGCTCGATGCGTGCTGTTGTTCCAGTTGGAACTCCTGGGCCTGGCACAGGCGACTCAGCAATCGCAAGACGCTGCGTATTGAGTGCTACAAACAAAAGCCATTGAAACAGTTGGTTTCATTGTTATGCAGAAGAGAAGAAAGGAAGGCAAGCAGAAGGAGAGTAACTGCTGCCATCTACTTACGCTGTTTAATGTGGCCGCATGACGTAGCAGCGCTGCCAGCAGTAATGGGCCGCACTCGGGATGCACTTGGCAGAGCTCGCAAAGGAATTGCAAGTGGTCAGCAATTAGGAAATTCAGATGCTTGCCGGCAAAGAGTCGGCGCACTTGTTGCGCACTCCAATCGTGTGCCTGCAATTAGAAGCAAGTCTTTACCCTTGGGCCAGGGCGTTACCAGCCGGGCCATTAGCCACGGACAAGTGGCGCATGTTCGAGTGGCAATCAATTAAAATTATGCGCCCAGCTGAGCACAGCTTTAAGCCGGACGCGAGCAACTAACTGAACCTGCGAGCCAACAGTTTAAATAACCACGAGTGGGTGCGAGGTGTGGCACCAAAAACCGGAAACCAAAAACCAAACCGGACGCGGTGAACCGCAAAATTACGAGCACGACAACTGTCAGCTGGCATGGTACACACTCCATTCTACTCCACTCAGAGCAGAGAGTTTAGTTGTGGCTAAATCAGGCGCTGCCTCGTCGACTGCCAAATTCAAATTAAACTAATGTGCCAACCAGTTCAGTTCCATTCCCAGCCATACCCAACTCATCCACCATACTTACCGCACTGGCACGGCAAACTTCGTCCAGCATGGCACGCTGCAGGCTCCACTTTAATGGCAACTCTGCCGCCTGCGACAACAGTACCATGGGCTCCAGCATACGCATGGAGAGGAATAGCTGCAGACAGGCCAACAGCACTGGCTCCAGGGCATCGACGCCCTCGGCACTCATCAACAGTAAATTGTAATATTTGCAGAGAAATTCAGATTCGGCCAAAACCAAACGAAAAACTGATTGCAATGCATCCTTGTGCCGTGAGCGACAGCAAACATTGTGCAGCGCGTTAACGAACCGACCGGCCAACTGGCAGTAGGCGTGTCCCGACGAAGAGTGAGATGTGGCCAGACCTAGACCCAGCACTGCATCCAGACAACCCAACAGCTTCTCGCTCAGAACTTTGGCAAAGTAGTTAATTTCACTGATGGCAGGGCGAGCAGAGGTGGCGGCAGGGGCAGCGACTGCAGCGGCTCTGGCAGCAGCAGCAGCTGTAGATGTCGAAGGTGCTTCATCCTGCCAATGTAGCTGAGTTGTTGTTGTTGTTGTTGCTGCTGCTGTTGATGCTGCTGCAGAGGCCTGCAGACGTCGTTCGGCCATTGGATTATTTTTCAAATAAAGTTTTATGTGATTCACCAGATAAATTTCTTCGGTTTTAAGGATTACATTTGCCAGCGTAATCATTGCCAGCGCTAAATCACCAAAGTTGTCCACATCCTGCAATAGACAGACACGACCAAGACGATCAAGTTAAGTAGAGAAAAGAAAAGGGTTTACAGTTTGACGATGAATTCTATGCTAGAGCTGCCAGTGCGGCAAAGTGTGAAACTTTGCATAAATTGCAGTAACAAAGTTGCCAGAGACAGCGTCAACATATTTTCTGGCAGTAATTAGAAAGCATACCCCCAAGCACACACACAAACACACATACACACACACTTATAACCAAGTGCAGGCAATGCAATTAAATTTTCCCACTACACTCTGCTCGTGTCGGTAAATATCAAATAAGCATTTTTCTCAACGCCTCTTTTTAAAGTCTTTTTATTTTTTTTTGTAATATTTACACGCAAAATGTTATTTAAGTTGTGGCGCATTTTCAATTTCAATTAAAATGTTGCTACTATAAAGTTGTGCCAAACCTCAAACACACACACACACACACTTATAGGGGGTGTAGTTAAGGCTGTTGCTCAGCCAGTCGTGCATTGACTTATGCGCTCATTGCCCAACTTAATTACTCATGCCCACCTAGTTGGTAAAAAGTGCGTGGGTGGTAAATATTTTACAATACCCTGTAACTACTGCCAAAGAGTCGCTTAAAAATAGGGACAAAGTAATGCTACTATGGCTTTAAGTAAGAACCTAATTTTTAGTGCACAAATCAATGATATTAAATTGATTAAGTCTCTAGTTTGTTTTTTACTTTTGACAAAATAAATATATTTTCAAATATTTCTTAAATTGTAATTAGGTTAATTGATGTATTAAATATTTTGATTTATTTATTCTTTACTTTCAAAATCACACAATCATCTGCCTGTACTTAAATAACAAAACATTTACTGTAAAGAATATATAACTTGTTTATGTCCCACATAAAGCCAAATTCTTCATTCACATTGGAGCAGATAAACTCTTTTCTTCTAAAACACTCAACAACTCTCAGCCTCATAAAGTAACTAGGACTTAATTGCGGTATTGTTAAGGCTGCTTGGACTAGATTACACAATTTATTAGGGAGACTTTTAGCCTCTGCTATAAGAATAACAGATAGCATATACTATTCAATCAAAAGTATATATTATAAATATTAAAAGGGTATAGCAACGTTGATCATTTTTAACTTGTACTCTCTTAATTTATTTTTATTTACCTTCCTGTTTTTTTTTTTTTTTTTTTTTTATTAACACAGCGTCAAATTAAATAAACTATAATTGGTTCAAGTTTTTAAGCTGTGCTATTTAATTACAAGTTAAATGAAGTTGAATAGCCAGAGCACAGAAAAAAAAAATTGCATGCATAAACAGCAACTCAGGAGAGTGGGCAAGGACTGTTAGTGAAGTGGAGGAGGGGAAGGCAAGTAAGCCCAACATTAATAGCTCTGCCTAGGACATTAGACACGTGATGCATGCCAATGTATCAAAGCGTATGACACGGGCACTGGAGGCAGGTAGCAAAGCAGTTGAGTTAAGCGCTTCATGTGCAATTGAATACCAACACACACACATACAGGTATACACACACACACACACACACACACACTTGCATATTGAGTGTAATTAAGTTCATTGGAACTGGCTGCTTGTCCTGTTGCTTCGCTGCCCTGGTCTAGCTGGTATGGCTAGCCTGGCAGCTTGGCAGCTCGACAGTTAATGCATGTGTAGCTTAAATGCGCATTAATAGTTGAAAATGTGCGGCGTTGAAGCGAAGGTATTAAAAATGTCACGTATACGACATGTGCCACATTAACTGCAATGCCGCATGCAACAAGAATAACAACAACAATGGCAAAAAAAAGGAGAAAAATATATCCCCTCTGCCCAACAAAATGCATTCGTGTGCATGTAAATGCAAATAAGCAGGCGCCCTGCCGGACAGGTGGACGGGCGGAATGACAAATTGTTGATGAAGCAACCATAACACCCCGCTGCCACTCCACTCCACAACTTCTACTGATGCACAAGTGTTAAATGAACCATTTTGATGGCCAGCCTTACTTTTGCATGCAGTACAGTGTGACAAACAGTTGTATTAAAACACTAAATTGAGTCTAGTTGTGCTAGCAAGTGAAGTTATGTGTGAGCTTTTGAATTAGTACATACTCGTTTGTCTCTTTGTTGCAATTGTTTGTGTAAATTTTTAAATAAGCCCACAGTGTTTTTTACAATTGCATAATTAGAATGAAGAACGAAATACGTCTAGTTAGATATAAAGGCAGTACATATAATACCAATACCAAATTTTCATATAACTTGTTTGCGAATCAGAGTTTTTGATTGATCCTGGTTTAAATTACAATTTTGTAGGTTTTATATTACTTAATCATTTTTATAGACACAGCACACTCAACTAGAGTCTACGCTTGTCTGGCGGATAAGCCCTATTGGCTGCAGCCTACTCAAATTTGTTCACTTTGAGAGGTATTAATAATTCGATATGTATGCTCTGGGTTATAGAAGACAGCGGTTGGTTGAATTAATAGACAGAAACCAGAGACAACTCCAACTGTCTATCATGTCATGAGCACTGTACGAGAGTATAAACGGAAATTTAATGCCAATAACCACAATTTATACTCAGTAGTGGTTGCTGTATCATGGATGAAAGACAGTGTTATTGAATCTATACTACTTCAAACTGATATGTGCATGTTACAACATTACTGTGTCACAATAAATCAAAGGCAAAACACGACAATTCTCACAAAGTGCAAAACTGTTCAGATATTGATGGTCAGATTACCGCTGAATGTACTTAGAACTGTCGGTGCTCATTAGTAGCAACGTATTGAAGATGATGTATGAATTGCGAAATTATTCCGACTTATGCTTATGTGTAAGTACAGCTCACCTGTTCTATGAAGAGCTGCAATAATTGCAGAAATTCCTTACTTCCAGCCAGCACATAGTTGCCATTATTGCGAAAGCAGCTTTCGAGCAGCAGGAGATCAGGAAATGTGTACACTCGCATTTGTCCCGAGACCAGTGAACGGCAGACCACACTGTAAACAACGTTTGCATCCTGTGCACTCAGGTATGACGGTGCATCCACCTGCTGCAGACTCCGCTCATAGAGCAATAACAATGCCAACAGCTGTTGAATTCCACGTGCATCCACGAACTTCTCCAGCATGCCCAATACCACTTCCTTTTGTGTGTCCAATTCCCGACGTTGCGCCAGCATTGCCTCTCTAGTGTCCTGCGTGGGCGCCACACTCAAAGGGCTCTGGCAAACGGCACGCTGTGCCGCTGAAACTGCATCTACATCATCGTCAAGACTCTCCTCAATTGGACTGTGCATAAAGAACAGCTCATAGCTGAGCGTCTTTAAAGCCAACAGAGCCACATCCCGCATGGTTGCATTGGCCAACAAATTGTTGGTTATGCTTATTATCTTGGGTATGGTTATAAGTTGGCGATCGCTCTTGTGGGTCAGCTGCATCAGAAACTGTAGCATGGCTGGCACAATGATGTAGGCATTTCTAAGGGAGAGAGGCAAGGGTAGTTGATTAGATGTCGAGCAATAAAATCACATGCATATATACTGCGAAAACTGGCTCTTAGGCGGACATCCCTCTTAGGCAGACACTTTTCTAATGCCGAGGCCGGCAACCATTAGAAATTAAATTCTCTTAAACGGATGCTGATTTATTCATTCAATTTGTTCCTAGAAATTGATTGAAGCATCCGCCTTTTCATGTTAAGTAGCTACCACATTATTCCATTGAAATATAGCCCAGATTCAATGAAATTTTATACCAGCTTATTGCATCGTGCACTCCAACACACTCACCTGTCTATGCCGTTTTCAATTAAATCCAAATTGTTTAGTATCTGCTCGAATATAACGCTTTTCGAATCCAGTATGCTGTAGGTAACATTCAGATCCAGCAACTGAGATAGCAGCCTCAATATGGGTGCCTGTATTAGCGCATTAGACTTCATAAAGAGCTGTCAATAACAAGCGGAGGGGGAGCAGAAATATTCATGAATATAAGTGTTCGACAAATGTTTGCCATAAATAAAACATTAGTGCGTTCACATACAAGCACCAACACGCATAAGCATGTCCGCTGGACAGCGCTTTGTGTCTGCACATTTTTAATCAAACAAATTGCTAACTAGTAATAGTAGTAGTAAAATTAATTAGTAATTGCAACTCACCGTCAAACAGTAGATGACCAGCGGCTCGAATAGCTTTATAAGCCGGACGCAGTCACCCGCCGGTGTCGATCCGGCCTGCATGCCCTGCACAAACAGAGCGCCCAGAGCAGTAGGTGGCATTGTTGTTGTTGTTGCCGTTGTTGTAGTTGGAGTTGTTGCTGTTGTAGTTGTTGTTGGGTTCATGAAAGGTGCTGGGAACAATGTAGTGCCTGCAGCAGTGCCACTGTTGCTGCCACTTTGCCTGGCCACAAAATAGGGATGCACAAATGTGGCATGGTATCCATCGGGCTGCCTTTGCACTTCGCTTGCATAATTTTGGGCAAATAAATATTTCAACAGTTGCCGCAGACAGGCAACGCACTCGCCGGGTGCATAATTTATGAGCTTGGTCAAGTACTGTAGTATTTCTTCAATTAATTTCAACGCTGGCGATGTGGGTGTGGCCAGTGTTACGTTCGCTGGCGATGGGGATGTCTCCAGGCAGAAGCTCAATGCATTTAGGCAGCTCTTCAGCAGGCAAATTAATAAGCCACCAGCCTCGTGATTTATAGTTATCTAGAGGAAAGTAAGCAAGTTGCCACAAAACTTGAGATGAGTAGTATACACAAAGTGAAGTCTGGCTAAAAGCAAAGCTTAAAATCTGAGATGAGGTGCGGCCGCGAAAGGGGGCTTTTATTGGCCACGCCCTAATGCAGTGCGCCCATTAAGTCAGTTAAGTTTTTTGTAGCAAAAGTTAAGTCAAAAAGTTGCACTCAGTGGAAGTAGAAGTCAGAGCATTTTGGCATCTTGGCATCTTGGCATTTCGGCATTTCGTCGCGCATTGCATTTTTACAACTCATTGCGAGCGAGCGCTGCCAGAAAGTGTTGCATATAAAACGGCGCATTGCGCTGTACGTGCGCTGAAATTGGAGCTGCCTCTGGTGGCATGCCACACTCTAACTGCGTAGCATTGCTAAATCTCAGCGCACGTGCCAGCAGAACTTTTGCCATTTCAGCCGCGACTTAATGGCGGTTGCCCTCATCCCAGTTCGCTGTCCTGTTGCTGTCTTCACCTGCGGCTTTGACTTACCTTGTAGCTGTCATTAGCACCTCTTAAAATGTTGTAAAGTTTCATGTAAACGTAATCGCTGCCAAAGTAACCCAGTGCCTGCAGCGTTGCCAATTCCCTGGCACTGCTGTTCAGCATGAAGAGCTCGCTTTTCCCCACCTTCGTTGGCTTAGCGCTGCTGCTACTGTTACTGCTATTGCTGCTGCTGCCGCTGGGTTGCAGCGGGCGTTGATTGCAGACCAGGTGATAGTAGATGTTCAGCAACTTGACACTGTGACGCAGCAGAAATTCCCGTTGCGGTAAGGGTATTGCCTCACCAGAGCTCAGCATGCCACCTGCGAGGGGTGGGGAGGTAAAAATGAAAAGAATGGTGAATGAGTTAGTTTAAGCATATTAATGACAAATTAAGCAGCGAGCTAATTATGTTTAAATTCCAGCAGGAGCTTAAAATTATACAAATGCCACGTAATTGCAGCTCGGCAAAATTAAAAAACCATTTAATGGATTTGCAATTGTAAAATAAGCTATAAAAAGCAATGCAAGCACACACACACACGCACTCAACCAATATAGACTATATAAATATCAAAGGCAAACAAACAATATGAAATTAAAGCAAAAATGGCATAGGTAACAAGCGGAAAACGCTTCAAACTATGCTATGATTTATATGCATGCATTAAACTTGTGTGTGTGTGTGTGTGTGTGTGTGTGTGGGTGTGTGTGTGTGTATTGGTGTCCAGTCACGCAACATTTCAATTTATGTGTCAACAATGCAACGCCAGCAAATACTAAATAAATTTTTATTATTTGTGCACGCAAAGAAATTGCCAGCAACAAAAAAAAATGTTTATATTTCCTTTTTTTGTTCAGCAAATAAATTAAATTGTATTCGCATAAATATTTATATAAAAAAATAAAGTGTTTGGGGAGTCATTGTGTACATATATGTATGTGTATGCGCACCGCCTCCAGCATCCACAGCGACAATGTGGTGCCACCAGCCAGGGCTAAGGGGGGCGAAGAGGGCGGGGGGATGACATTACATTTACTAATTAATTGAAAATTGCACATAATGAGACGATGCCACAGTTCCGTTGCTAATTTATATTTATTTATGTAGGCAGTCGGTGCACAGACACAATACCGTTCGATTTTATAGAGTGCCTACAAACAGGTATTAACCGACATTCCCAGGGCAAAGTTTCCCTTTAGAAAAGTTTCACTATTCACTTCAAATTCGTTTGTATTGAATTAAAACCAATAATTGCTTAAGCATTTGCAATATTTTTCTCTCTCTACTATAATATAATATAAATTATATTAGTAAACTGAGACATTTTTTCTAGCGTAACTGTGCTGCATCAATGCCTGCCGATCAATTAATTAACGCATATTATACGCCTCCTTCTGCTGTCCCACCATGCGTATGCGTAATGTATAAACTTTTTTATTTTTTGTAATATTTTATATTAATACCTAGTGACTGACGTTGCAAGTGGTACTGCATAATACTCAGTAGTCACCAGTTGTTGTCAGTTTGATATACACTTGGGCCATCAGTCGGATATTAATGGAACATGGCCAGAGAGACAAAGGGGGACGGCAGACAGACAATAGAGAACTCAATCCATTTATTTCTGTGCTTTCTATTGAAATGAGCTTAACTTGCATTGAAAACAACTGCACTTCTGCGATGCATTCCTATTCAAAAATTGGTATTTTTAAAGGTGCTCTGCATAAGCAAATGCTGAGCGGGGTTGGTTACTACATGAATTTCCACTTGTGTTTTACTCTATAGTGATTGGTTTTAATGCACACATAGGACTTGTTTGCACTCCTCTTTCAAATGGATTAATCATTCTTTCATTTATTCAGCACTTGCATTCTTAAAATATCTCTGAATATTTTAGGATTTAATTAAGGTTGCGATATGTCTTGTGTCGTGTTTTCTTTTATTACTCCTAGGTAAATTATTGTGATGGCTATAAATCCAGCTGAAACCAGTCGACATCAGCTATAGTAGTACATTAAAAATAAACTTGATTTATTTCAATTAGTTGTTGATCCACTCAGCTATCGACCTAACAGACAGAACTGTATCACATTATGTGAGATAGACAAGTAATTTGTTGTTAAATTTACAAAAAACTAAATTCATTTCTTTACACAAGTTCGCAATACTCTTCCTTGTAATACGAGCTAGAACATGGCACATTTTCAAAGTTTTAAATTATTAAATTCGCTAAATGTAACAATTCGATAGTTTTCGGATTTGCCATGCATGCAAAATTTGTATTTGCATACTGTCAAAACTTATCACAAAATACGTACAACGCCAGGAAAAAAGCCCTAAAATATTTGGCGATTTTAGTTTGAAATCGATGCTTGGATAAGCCAGGAATATCCACACACCTACCCACACCCACAGCCACACCCACCCACACATAAATATTTATGTATTATATGCCAGCGATGTAGTTGGAGGTGCGAAAGTGCTCAGGGCTTAAAAATTAAATTATTTGCTGATGCATGAATGCAAATTCCAATGGTTGTGGTGCCTCTCCCCGTGGAGGGGGGTAATAGGGTGTGACACGAAAACTATTTCACATTTAATGGTTTATTAATAATTTAATTACTTTTTGATTATGGTGGATTACATTAGCGCATGGCAAATGTGCGGCCAAAAATATATATATAATGAAAAACTATGGCTAGATGACAGCAATGAACAACAGCAGCAGCAGCAGCAGCAGCAGCATCAGCATCAGCAACAACAATATCAAATAAACAATAAACAAAAACGAAAGCAACAACAACAACAAGGACAGCACAAGTGGGCGTGGCTGGGGGCGATGTGTAAATGTCAGTAATAAAATTGAGTTGAAATTTGGTTTTTTGTGTTATGCAATTTGGTAAATTGAATAAAAATGTTTATTAGCGTGCGATTTTGTGTTGTTGTTGCTATTGTTGGCATTGTGGGTGCAGTTTGTTAATGAGACTGTTGAAAATTATTCAATTACAAAACCAAGTTATATCTGAAATGTTTAAATGTTTTACAATTGATGTATCGATTGCTTAATTTAGTTGTCTCTGCTGGTTAAATTTGTGTGTGTGCATTTGATACTTGTACACAAAATAAATTGATATTAATGCACGTGCTTTGTACACACTTTCAAACTCTAAACAAATCTGATTGCAATTGACGCTTATCTGGAATTGACGTTTATCTGGGAATGTATTCTAAAGCAATCTTAAGAAATACCTATTCAAACTAATTAATTTCTAAGTAGCTCAATTTCAAAATCAAGATAAACATTTAAGCTTTAAATAAAGCAGTTGTAGTCTATCGATCTATCGACATTGAATTAGTCGTAAGTAGGTATAATTAATTTGCGATTTAATTAAAAGTAGTTAGAACCTGCACTAGATGCTGAACATTTGGAAATGCCATCAAATTCCCTGATTAGACAGATTATAGATATTACCTAAGTGACATAAATTGGTAGAGTATTTACATTTTTTCTTCTGTCTGTCTGGTATCCTTTGACTTATTTACATTTATTAGTTTTTTATTGTAACGGTTTTTTGTCTTGCATGTGTATAGAATTAAATTGAATTATCATGCAGAGAGAAAATGAAAAATATTTATGCTAATTTGGGTTTTTTGCTTGATTAAAATTACAATTAAAACAAAGCGGCATAATAAAAGCGAAGGCAGTTTATTTGCCACGCCCACGCACAAAATGAAAAAAATATTTATGCAAATCTATTTAATGACAAACAATTAATTAAAATGATTTATGTGTAAATGTTGCAGCGGCATTAAATGCCAATGAAATACAATTAAAAGTTCAATTGAATGGGGTTTTTTGTTGGTTAATTTAGCATTGCGGGCCATAGAGCAAAGTGCTTGAGACTCAATGTGTAAATGCAGCCAGGCAAACTAATTGAGAGTCAAGTATTTGATACAGCAAACTTGCCATTGCAGACTTGCTTTAGCATTAAGGATACGTATTCGAAAATGTTAAACTTTTACTGTATAATGGTACTTAATCAGTATGTGGTAAGCTGGGTTAGGCCTCAGGGACTCAGCTGAAGTAAGTAGGTAGTGGACTTACCTGCCATTAGTTTGCCCATCACATCAATCAAATCATTTTGGCAATTCAAGTCTGCAGCTGTTGCACTGTTATAGTAGGCGTAGCTCATGCAAATTTCTATGAAATTGAATTCCGTCCAGGCCTGTTGATAGTCCACAAAGTTAAAGTGTTTCAACAGCAGCCGGAGCGCGTAAATTATGCCAAACTGTCATGGATATATACATAGAGCAAAAGTTGGTCAAGTTGTAGTTGTTGTAGTTGCTGTTGCTGTTGTTGTTATTATTGTTGGTTTTGTTGCCATTTCTAGTTGGCTTTTGTGGCAAAATTCTAAAGCTCAATACAAATATTTACCTGCATATTTTTATCATTCAGCGTCATCAATTTATTTGTCAAGCGATACAAAACTTTGGCCAAAACTTTTTCCTCTTGCGCAATTTGACGTTGAAACCCAAGAGCAGCAAAAACATGGCCGTCAGCGTCGACGGCGACGCCAACGCCGTAACTGCCATCAAAGTAGGCCGTCGACATAGCGGCTGCACCTATACCTACATCATCCCAGCCATGACTGTGCTCTCCTCCTGCATCCGTAGCCATTGGCGGAGAAATTGTTGAGCTAGCTCGGAATAAATTACGCAACGTCACGGACATGCTGCCAAATGTACGATAGTCGAAAAAATCCCAAAGCAAATTGAAATTAGTTTGTTGAGTTTCAGCATTGATGTTGCCTTCCTCAATTCTGCTTGCTGCTGTGATTGGTTGTTGCTGATGTTGGCGCGCCGTTTGCATTATAAACCGGCATAGACAGCAGGCGGCGTGTTCTCGTACCCGCACATCATCATCGCCCAACAGTTGCAGAAGTTCATCCAGGAATTGAGCCTGCAGGGATCGAAAAGCGTTTCCAACTTTACTTTACTTGACTTGCGAGTTGTAAATCAAAAGGTGCGCCAAAAATTTTCTTATTATTATGCTTTTTGCAGCTTAACTTTTGTGGCTGCAACCTGACTACAACTGTGTGAGCTATCGCCATTACAGAGAACTTTATGATGTTGTGTATCATATTTATGGCAAGCCGACTATGGCCGTATAGGCAAGTCTGGGAACAACTATAGCTAGAGCATTAAGAGCTGCTTGGAAATCAGTAAAACTATTTGTTGTTTATATTATCTGTCGCTAAGTCATAAAGCTATTCCTAGTAGAAGCTATGTGTCGGATGGGTAGTCGATCGCTAGTTCCGAAAATTACTTGGTCTTGCGTTTAGTTATTTTCATGATTCTAGACAAGACAAGGCTGTCCAACAGCTTTTTCCTTGCCCTAAACAGGTTCCTTCGATCTTGCAGACCTGTCTCAGCCCACCCAACTACACATAGCCGCCTCGCAAACTTCAGTTTATACATAACAAACGATCTGGAAGATCTTCCCTTAACTTACTAGATTAACTAGTCAAATGCAAATCTTTTTTATCCAACTCAGTTGAAATCCAACAGATATACAAATATCAATTAAGTTTTTCTACTAATTGGCATCTAGTCGTATTGATTTTTATAATTGAATTGCATCCAAGCATATTAAAGTTATCTACAAGTGGCTCACTTAACTATATTAAATCGTTTCTGTGCACACTTAAAACTTTTGTCATTTTGCATTTTATCGAAATTTTAATACATTTAATTTCAATGTAATACACAACTTTTCGTTTAGTCAAAAATTTTCAATCAAATCGTTTGCTTTCCCCTCTTGCTGAAAGCGTCATTTCCACTTGCACGCTACCCACTCTGCCACTCTGCCCCACTGGCAGCGCACAATTGTTTGCTAACTCTCAAGTCTGTGTGCACGTACGTCCCTTTTACCCATTTAGCAAATTGCTTGGCTTTGTCAAAATAATAAATAAACAAATACGACTATACTACATACAAGTAGCTATGTGTATGTGTGTATGTATGTATTTGTATAAATGCGCTGAGCAGCACCCAAACGCAAAACAAACTGTCAATCGGATCGGCAGTCGCTGCAATTGCACAAAGAGCCACACTTCAGTGCACAAAAGTTCAATAAGAGGATGTTGGTCGCGAGTGGAGCAAGACGGGGGCAGAAGTATGCACTACAAATGCTTTTGATGCCAGGGTTAAGAGAGGGGAAAAGAGGGAAATAATAATCTGCACAATAAACAAGCCAAGCAGCTCGGCTTGGCCTGGCTAAAATACGCTTGAGGTTCTTTTTGTAATAAGGCTTACCTCATAAGTGCAGACAATGTCCTTGTTCGAGTTGGTCTCCTTCCACATGCAGGCATTGGGCATCTCATGTCGATTGCCCTCATCGTTGTTGTTGTTCTCATTATTATTGTTGTTGTCGAAGGCACAGTCGAAATTTGCGTAGTAGGAACGGAGTAGTATGTAATTTAAATTGGAAATAACTTCGGCATATTTATTCTGGACCAACCAATATTTATTGTGATGACACAGTCGAAGTTTGTTCAGAAGCAATTTTGGTGAAATTGCAAACACGCAGCCTGGTACGAGCTCATTATATTGGTTGTTGCTGTTGCTGTTGCTGTTGTTGTTGTTGGGTTGTTGCTGCTGCTGATGCTGATGCTCTTGCTGCTGCATACGATTCGATTGCAATTGAAAATCATTCAAAAGAGCAGCGAGCAGCTCATCATTATCAGTGGCTGAAGACCTGGCACATATCCTGCCAATGTCTGCCCTCAAGTTGTCATCGTTAGAGTGCCATTGTTGTTGGTCCTGCTGCTGACTGCTTAAGGCATTATCCTGGCTCTTTGAAAAAGTTTGTTGGCCAAATGTTTGGGCCTGGCCAGGACCCTTTTGTTGTCCAGTTGGCTGCTGCAACGACATTGGCAACGGCAACGGCAACGGCAACTGCTGCTGCCGTCTCTGATGAGCATGATAATGACATGGCGGCCCTGTCAAATATTTGGACACCACATGCGGAAATATCTTATCGAATGCATTCAACGCTTGTATGACCACTGTATGTATGTCGTCCTCAAAGCCCTGCAATGTGAATAAGTAAAAGATGTGTAAAAGTTTTCGTCGTTTTCATTTTTATTTTTCTTATTTTTGTCATTCGGCTAAATTTCTTTATACATGGCCTCAAGAACAGACAAGAACTTGAGACGTTGCCTGGCTTCAGTTTGCGATGTTAAGCGAATTTGTGTTTTATTGTTTGCACAAGCAAAAAGTTTTCTTTACCCATACACACATGCATATACATATATCTATATATGTGTGTTTGTGTGTGTGTGTGCATTTTTAACGAATCCTAACAAGCTTTCCTTGCCGAACTGAGCCCAGCCAAAGGGCTATTGTTATCACAGTTGCTTTGCTCTGGGCAAGAGATTCCGCTCCGGCACTCTGCATACTCGCATCAGCAGCAGAGGAGTCGAGCATAGTGAGTGGAGGGCAGCACATACTCAACAGCCGTGGCAAGTGCCATTGAGACGGATTTGCAACCATTATACGGGGTAGAGCTTCTAATGTGATTTTCAGCTAGCACGTTCGCGTGCCACTCTTGCAACTTGGTTGCATAACAACATTGCATAATCAAATTGCGCTTTTGGGTTGGCCAGATGCAATTTAAATTTTTGCGACTGCCCACTAAATTATTGAATTCAATAAGAAACTGCACTGCTCTCCCCCAAATCCGAATCCGTAGTCAAATCGAAAAGTGAATCCAAGCCACATGCTATATACACCTTTCAAATTCTCTAGAGAGAAATCAATGTGCAAGTTATGCGCACATTCTCTATATGACTGTGTTAGTATTGGAGGTGTGTGTGTGTGTGTGTGTGTGTGTGTGTATGGGAGGGAAAGGAATGATTGGGGCAACGGATGCGCCGTTCCCTTTAGGGGCATTTGCACTTGCACATTGCGAAGGCGATAAGCATTTTCTTTCTTATTTTCATATGAAAAACAACCCGACACAAAATGCCGCCGGCTAAGCTGTAGCTGCAACTGCTGCAGCAGCCACAGAAACTACACTAACAACAGCAGCAGTAGCAGCAACAACAACACAGCAAACAGAGTGCTAGAAAATATTCAAAAGCTAGCTCCAGCCATTGATATGGACACGTGTCTGAGCGAGTTCCTCCTCCAAACCACTCTAACCCCCTCCTTCTGTGTGTGTGTGTGTGTGTGTGACTGCATGTGTTAAAATATGTTAGCTTGTTGGTTTAACATAAAAAATATAAAAGAAAAGCAAGCAAAAAAAGAGCGTACAACGAAAAGGTGGAGGCGCATATTTATAGAAACCCACTCTGAAAAAATAAGCAAAGGGAACAGCAAACAACACGGCGTATGCGTTATGCATAAGCGACAGTAGCCAAGGGTAGGGGTGAACGGGAGGCTAACAGGCAAATAGCATGCAATGGCAAAAGATACGAGCATACACAGATAGATATAAATGCATGCAGAGCATCGTTTGCCACATTAAGTCGTGGCAGATAGCAAAGCGACAGATAGACAGACAGGCGGACAAGTACACACACATCCAAACCCACACACACACACGGCATTATCAAAGGACTCTCTCGCCTGTAGCCATGTTCTGACTATGTAGTCACTTTAAGTGTAGTAATGTCTTTCACCTACCTTTAGCAAAATGGCCAGCAAATGTGACAGGCTGAGTCCAGGCTGCAGCTGCAGGCAGCGTCCGGCACCGCTGGCCTGCACAAAGTTGCCCACAATTTGTTGTACGCCACCACGAAGAATGGGATCACAGTGCGCATAGAAGAGCAACACATCCGACAAAGTTTGCCCACCAGCAGTGGTGGTGGGCGTGGCAATTGTAGCACTGCCATTGGCGCGTTTGCGCAGTGATTTAGTGCGCACAGGGGGACGAGGTGGCAGTGCCAGTGGGGGCGTATCTTCTGTAGCAACTGTGATGCGATACGAGCTGCCAATGATCTCTGATCTAGAGAGATTAGCATCGGCTAGGGTGGGTTTATCCAGCTGCGACTGCTTCTTGAACTCCAGCTGACGCTGCAGCAGAGCAGCATCGGCGCTGCGACTTAACGTGGGCGACTGCTGCAGATAGGCGGGGCAAGTGCTGGGCCCAAAGTGATCGTCTTTGATGTCGAGCAGCAACTGATTATTGTCATCGCCCATATCCGACTGCAGCAGCAGTGATCCAGTCATGGAATGCTGCTCCAGCCCTCCACTTAAGCGCGAATTGTTGCTCTGTGGACTGGAGGCCTGAGTGCTGTCGCCGCTACTGCCATAACTATCCTCAGTGAGCAGCTGGAGTTCCTGAGCACTGATCTCCAGGGGCAACTGTAAGACACGTGGGGCCAGACGTACACATTGCGCAATCACAGCCAGCGAAAGGCTCTTAATCGACACACGACTGACGCTATCCGGCTGCAGTTTGGCTGCCTGTCCACTGAGCAGGAAACGTACACCGAGCAGACGTGCGGTATAGTAAACCAGAGATTGCTCCATGATGCTGCCAATTTTCATGCTGATTAGCGCATGTCCCGAAATAGTCTGCTTCAGTGGTGAGTTCTCCGCCAGAAAAGGATTAGCTGCCAGGATAAAAGATCTAATTAGTTGCTGCACAGTTTTGGCTGGACACACAGAGTGGCAACTTACCGTTTGGGGTACGACGCAGCTGCGGTTCCTCTTCAGTTTCTGTTGCAACCACAGGCGGCGCATCCATCAACAGAGCTGTGGATGCGGTGTAGGAGGCACTTGCCGAGGCCGATTCCTCGATGGGTGTGGGCGTTTCTGCTATAGAAGGCTGACGCTCTTGCGGTCCTGTCGCACTGCTGCTGGCTAAGGAGCTCAAGGAGAGCGTTAGCGATGCCGTTGAAACAGCATCCGATTTATCAGTGGTTGGCGCCGACTTGGCAGGCGTGGATTTGGGGCCACTTGATTGACGAAAGAGCTTACTGACCGACTCCGAGGCTGCAAGGCAAGCAAAGTATAGACAAGAGCAGTTGAGTTTTCGCAGTGGAAACTTTTTACCAGATGACTTTGTCTGACACTAATGCCCTACCCAGGCCAGCATTGGCTCAAGCTAATTGTGGATTGTTCAGTTTACCTCAATCTCCACTTGGTTCACTCTCCCCTTCTTTCGTCTCTCCTCACCTTGCTGCCAATTACCAGGCACAATTGTCTGTCGTCTGTCTATAGTCCTTGGGGGCTTTTAAGAATGCAGCTAAACGGGAAATGTTGTAAAACTTTCTAAACACGAGACGGCAATAAACATGAAAAGATATTCTTAGAAAACTTTGGGTGGCATTAGCCACTCGCAAACCGCTAAAACTATTCCACTCGAGCTGCTGTTTATACCCTTTATTTGTTGACCAGTAACCATGTCTTCAGCTGAACAACTCTAAAGAAATTTTTTTATATTTTCTAATATATTAAACCTGATATCGTTCACTTAGCTTCACCTATTAGCAGATACAGGGTATGTGTCGGCTTATCATATTCTTGGATGATTTTGTTAACTTCTGCCACACATCCTTTGCCCAAGCTTTAGCCACAGCTATTGGAAATTAATTGAAAACTCAAATTTTCTAGTATGTTTCGAGATACAAAATACATATATGTATGTACATATATCTATAGTATGTTCGTACATCTGTTACTTATATAAGTGAGTTGGGGTCAGCTGTGGATAGCAAGGCCGCCACCGCAGACCACAGCTGCACTTAAGTTGGCTTAAAAATTGTTTTTATTTAGCTACTGTATCTGTAAGATGCAATTTCTCTTGCTCATGTTGCTGTTGTTGTTTCTGTTGTTATTGCTGCCCTTTGTTGTTGCATTTCCTAATGGATTTTCCGGCCACATGCAAGCGCTATAAAAATTAGAGCATCAGTGCTAAACGGAAGCGGATATGTATATATAGGTATAGAGTTGAAAGTGCCAAAGGAACTAGCACAGGCCATTCATAGAACGCTTTTCAGCTCTCTTTGATCGAACTAACAAGAACCGGCAGGCGTGATAAAGTATCCGTATTGCTAAACTCTGTAGAAAATGGGTTAACAATGTGTAGAAAACTATTCAAAATACTTTATAAAAATTCATACAAACAGATTCATACATATTCAAGGGGATTGAGTGTAGAAATTGCGTATAAGCAGACAGAAAGTGAAATCGTTTTTGTTATTCAGCTATTAACCAAGCAATAGGTGGCTGCAGATGCCAAGATTGTAGACTCTTTAGGAATACAAAACACTTGATTGAATTGAGTTTAATAGAAAATTCAGAACTCCTACAAAAGAAATGTTATACTCTATAGGAAAGAACACTTAATGGTTGGAGGTTAATAGAAGACATAATATAAATACCCAGCATAAAGGAAGTATCTTATACTTCGAATTAACTATCAACTTAAAGTAGTAATTCAAATTTCAATGATTACCACAATTGAAATTGAAAAACATCATGCAGATATTAGAAGACCCAATCACTCCCTTCAAATTAGCAGCTTCAATGCTTATATAAATGTAATGCACTTGCCACAGTGCTTACACCAAATGCCGCAACATAAGTTGGAGTTGGTTTTACGAGACTCTGCTCATACTTCTACGCCATATAGTTGCAGTCATGTATGTAATTATGCGGAATTGTTTGCAGCATTTTACGCTTTAATAGTTTACTTAAAACGCGTGCAGCAGAGATTGCCCCTAGGTTGAGTGCCACAAATTGCAACTGGTATAAAAGAGCAGCAGTTCCCCCAAAACTAAAAAAAAACAACAAAACTTTAACTCAGTTTTATTATTTAAAATCACGTTAAAAATAAGAAAAACAACAAACAAAAAATGACAAAACTAGCGGGTGAACATAAGTATAAAAAGAGAGAAATTCTGCGCGTAGAAAACGCGGCAGTCACGAACGGAAAAACGCGCAAGAAGAACAATAAGTACAAGAGTTCGGGAGGAATATGTAGCGAATGCAGGGGCTGCCACTTTATGGGTGACACACACACAAACACACACACACACACACACGTTTACTCGTACATTCAGCCAGGCAAAAGACTAGTAAACTCCCCAACTCTGCAATAAATGGCATATGCAAAGGCAAACAGCAAAAAATTGTTTATGAAAACTTGCAAAAAGTTTGCCAACATTCAGAAACTTGCTATACACTATTTTAAATATTGTTTTTAAATAAACAAAATATAAAATTATTGTATTATTCGCCTACTGCAAGTGCGAATGTGTGTTATTAACTATGAGTATAGCATGCTATATCAACTTGTTGCATGCGACACAGTAGCTGATATAATCAACCGACTCAATGCATCAATTAGGGCATACAAATTGCAGGGCTTGCTGATGCTCTTTGGCTGCGGATGAAGATTGGTGGCTGCTGATATATGTACACATGCATGTGTGTGTGTGTGTGTGTGTATAGCAAGGGGGCGTGGAAGTGGGATGCTATGCGAGCAGCGTAAAAAAGGCTGATAGCGCGCATAAGTGCACCACACAAAAAAAGCTAACAACAATAACAACAACAACAGCAAGAACTGCAGCTGTGGTAAACTGCAACAACAACTAAATGAAAGCTAGATCCTTTGGCCTAGCTCGCTGTCTGGCTGGCAATGCTAAATAAACTAATACACACAGCTACACAGATACTCACACACACAGTGACAAAACATGTAAGCTTGCATACATGCAATTTGAGTAACCGCATTTTATCACGTAACCCATTTGTCTTAACCACTTTGTTGCCAACTTGCAGTGTGATGCTTTTGGCCAAGTGGCAGCCAGGCATTCAGGCGCAAGTAAAACAGTTGAGCATTGAGTAGGAGAGGCGGAGAGTCGGAGATGCAGTAGAAGCTGTTCGCGGTAAATGCATTGCCATGTTTCAAGCTTAATCCGCAGCCCACACACATACACACACACACACACACACACATATGGACAGACAGATAGAGAGACTGTGAAAGAAACGGCGTACGACAGACTTAAGCCCCAACATTTACGTCAAATAGTTGTTTAAGTTTTTTTTCCTCCGCTGCTTTACGCTCTCACACACCAGCATAAAGCTTAATTAGTGCTTCCGGCTCTGTGCGCCGCATTCCCTGTAGAGGAACACGTCTGCCTACATATTTAATACTCCAAACAAGAATTTCGGTACAGTTTTCGGTTATTTTTTTGAGAGAGGGAAAGTTTTTAGGCCAAGGCAAAAGTTTTCACCCTTGCACACTTGCAGGCAAATTTACTGCAAGTATTAGCGAAAGAAATGAATGCATTCGTATTCGTAATATCAACAACAATCGTTTGGCAAATTTTGCATCAAAATGCATCGAATTGAGTTTTCAAATGGCAAACTGCAAATTTATTTGCCAATTCTGTTGACTTAATGCACTGAGTTGCTGCTGCAGCTGCTGTTGTTGTCATGTGAACAGACAAGACAGAAGAGCAGCAAAAAGTTGCAAGCAATGCGCAGCCAATGAAGCGACAAATGATGCATGCAACTTGGCGCAAAGTGTCTCTATTTCGCTTTGCTATTTCCTCCCTTTTACTTACTGATAGTATGCATTCAGTGTAGTTGAGAGTATGCAAGCATTGCCTAATTTAATTTAGCTTTTGTTGTGTGCACCCGTTGTACTTGTTGTCGTTGTTGTTCACTCCACTGGGACTAGGCAACATGCTGCACAACAACAATTACGCTTCATTAAATTGCAAGTGCAATTGGCAAAAGGCAACAAGCAACATGCTACATGCAAAATCGGTTGCCAACGTGATGCCTGACCTCTTTTCCTATCTCCTCGCAGTCTCAGTCGCCAATTATGTAAATAATTTGATTGCCATGCCCAAATATTGTAAATAATTGTGGTGAAATGGAAAACAAAACGTAGAAGCAAAAAAAGGAGCATCCGGCGCCAACGGCAGACCGCGAAAAGCAATAACAGCAAATGAAAATAGTATTTCAATCGTCCTTTAGTTCGCATTTTGCAGCAGGTTTTAATGAAATATTTGTCTAGGTGACAAAACGCGTGTGATGCACGACTTTTTAATACCACGTACCACTTGGGTTTATCACTAAACGTATCTGATGGTATCTAAATAGTAGAATTAAAGAAATGTAAAAGCTGCTGGAATATCTTACTGATTGACAGATCTCACTAAGAGTAACAGCTAGAGTGGAGTCTGAACTTAGATTTGTTGCTAGTCAAGTATGTCTTATAATCCAAAGAATCAGCAGTTGATACGATATAATACGACTGTTAGTTTTTTGACTGGCGACTAGAATAATTATATTTCTCCTACGATACTTCTGTTCCAGCTTCAGTTCAAGATACTTGGCCAGGACTCCCCCGCTTAGTAGACTTGCGCTACAATCTCAGCCTGCCATCAGGTATTCAATTACAACTTACTAATGCCCAATCCACCTCAAATTCTAGTCAGATTACTGGGTATAACAAACAATAAATTTATGCATTGGCATGAAGAACTCACCTGCATTTGAATGCGACAACAAATTGTTGAAGAATGTGCCAATTGTTGTTGGATCTGGCGTGGCATCGTTTGAATCTATTGCCGCTG
Organism: Liodrosophila aerea; assembly: GCA_035045005.1. Taxonomy (NCBI): domain Eukaryota; kingdom Metazoa; phylum Arthropoda; class Insecta; order Diptera; family Drosophilidae; genus Liodrosophila; species Liodrosophila aerea. Next base: position 141,136 of record JAWNNL010000292.1, read on the forward strand.
CTGATGTAGTTGCTGTTGCTGTTGCTGTTGTTTTGGTGGTGTCTGTCTGCTGCTCCCTGACGCCAGCAATTGTTATTTCCGCATCGAAATCGATGCTGTTGAAGGATTCATTGTCGATGTCACTCAAATGCTGGGATCTGTCATCGCTGGCAAGCAGATTCTGCAGTGACGACTGATGCTGCACAGAGGCCTGAGGTCTAGCCGTTGATGCAACAACAGTTTCAGCATCAATCAGTTTATCAATTGCTGTTGTTGCTGTTGTGTGTGATGTCTGTTGTGCTTCATTTAGTTGCGACAGTGTTGTAAAGCCATCATCGTACTCATCATCATCCGCAATGGCGCTCAGCAGTTCCATATCATCGTCGCCATCCTCCTGTTCGTCCTCATCATCCTCCACCTCCTCCTGCTCGTCATCTGATGCGCTGCTTGCAACACATTCGCTAATGCTGCGTGCAGCATTTCTAATGTGACGTCGCGCTGTTTTTTTGGCTGCCAAGTGAGGGAGAGAATGCGCATTGGGTTAGCCTTACAATGTATGTAAATATTCGAATCTGTGGAGCATTTTGACTCACTGCGCGCATGCAAAATTTTCATTCATTCTGACCTCATTTTGTATGCGCTGCCGCCTAAAAGCATGCACTAATAATTCCACAGCATATCTGTGTGTATCAGTGAGCGTTTGTGTGTGTGTGTGTGTGTGTGTCGCATTGTGTGGGTGTGGGATTGGGTAGGTCGCTTGGCAGTGGCATTGCTCAATTTTCTTGATTTCGCTGCGGTCTATCTGTTGGCTTGTCCGACTGTCTCTCTGCCTGCCGACTTGTCAGTCTGTGTGCATGTCACATTTGCACATGACTGCACACACAAACACAAACCGAAAACACACACACACACACATACACCTACATACATACAGACACAAATAGAAGTCACGCGCAGCTCTGCATTATTTACTTTACCTTCATCAGTAGCGGAACTCGCAGCAGCATCTTTCTCAGTGTCAGCATCATCAGCCACGGCATTAATTCCCACGACTTGCAGCAAGTTGCTGCCACTCTGCTGCTGCTGCTGCAGTTGTTGTTGTTGCTGCTGCTGCTGTTGACACTTTTGCTGTTGCAGTTTGGCATTTGAATTCTTTTGCATTTGCATTTGTCCTGATGCGACTGCTGCCTGCTGCTGCTGCTGCTGCTGCTGCTGCTGCTGCAGTTGTTGACTTGCCCCCAGTTGGTAATTTTTCAATTGGAATATTTGATTTTTTAATGATTTCCTTCGCCGCAAATACTCATTGTGCTCCAGTTGTTGATTGCACAGCAGTTTGCGCAAACTTTGCCCAAGATTCTCGCCCTGCTGCTGCTTGCCACCAGCTGCTGTTTGTGTTGCCATGCCATTGGTAGCATCAAGTGCCTGGAGTATGCCATTGATGACCTCCAGTGCGGCATTTATGATGGCGTGATTCGTTGTATACTGCGTGCTCAGCAGGTGCAAACAATAATCATAAATTTCAATAATTTGCCGACACTCGGTACTAGCTGCTTGCTGCTGCTGTTGTTGTTGTTGCTGCTGTTGTTGTTGTATTGTGTCCGCCAAGCAGTCGCCGTCATCGTGATAATCAGTGGAATAGCCGCGTATAAGCTGTGGCAAGAGCAAACGCAAGAAACCCAAGGCGCCAAGCACGCAGCTGCTCTCTTGATCCATTAGTAGTAGCTCTGCAAGGAAAGAAGTGAAGAAAGAAAGGTGAGAGAGCGTGCACCAGATAATTGTATAGACAACTTATGGTTAATGCTTTTTGTTAGCAAACTGAAACTTATGATCTCTGTTGGCACAAATTAAAAACACACTTAAAACTTTGTGCGTTGCCAATTTCAATTGCTGCGCACACACACACACACACACACACACACACAGTCGCCATACCTTTGGCCAATTGCAGTTCATATTTCTTGGCATGTTCTTAGCAACTTTTTGCCTCTCGCATGCTTTGCAACAAATTGCCGCCAATTAAATTTATCTCGTTGAAAAGTTTTCATCTTATATTTATAGACTCAATGGCGCCACTCTTGCACACTCACAAACACACAGGGAGCAGAGGGGAAAGCGCGAATAGCGTAGGCGCTGTGCTGTTCAGTATATTTGTTGTTCGTTTATTTGTCCTTTTATTACTTATACGCCACCAATCACAAAATGCCATGTAGCAAGTTTGCTACTCAATTAGTTTTCCGTTTTCCTTTGGGGGCACACACCCGCACACACTCACACGCACAACAAATTGAAAACACATCCCGAGCAGTAGAACAACTTTGCCAAACAGACTTTGGCTAGCAATGCCAGCAAAACTTGTTGCCTGAAACTTTATGTACGTATGTGTATCAATTAATTGCGCCAAAAGCCGCAAGAACTTTTTGCCAGGCCAATATGCTACTACACCCCCCTCAAACAGTGGCAAACACGCTCTCAATTAATGAGTGTGTGTGTGTGTGTTACAGCGCGAAGTGTTTAACGTCTGAAATTAATACGACGACAAAAGTTACTCTTGCCACACACACACACACACACACACGAGCGTATTTTTAACATTTATCAGCTGAGGCATGAAATATTCAACTTGATTGAGTGACAGTTTGCCAGCTTCTCTGGCACATTTTACGACTGCCAGCGACATTTTTGACAACGCACTGTATAATTTATAAGGGCAGCACAGTGCCTGCAAATCAGCACCCCACAGTGGCCAATAAATTTGCTCATATAACTGCAAAGAGTGCGCCCATTAACAATAGAAATAGCATACTATATAGTATACTATAAAACTTGTTAACTTGGTCAGTTGTTGCTGCTGCTGACATGCAAAATAAATTTGACTTATTGCAAGTTGAACCGCGACAACTGTCTGCATAAATTGTGTTGCTGTTGCCGTTGCTGCTGTTGCTGTTGACTTTTTGTTTATCAAGTTGATTATCCTCTTTTAAAGCTGCAGCACAATGAATATCTGATTCAATTTTGCATGAATTATTACAGGAAAGTGTCCAAGTGCATAAATTTCATTTTGCATCTGCCTTACAGCCTCAGACAAATAGGCAAACAGACAGGCAAACAGACAAGCAGCAGCAGTAGCAACAGCAGCAATAGCATTAAGGACCTTATTTGCTCCGAGTGTTTGTTGGAGCAAGACACAGGGCAGTCGAAGCGGGGATGTGAGGCATTTGCAAGTGCTACTACTGATGCTTGCCATAAAAAGAAGCGCCAGACTGTACGCTGAGTACTTAGTTGTTGTTGTTGTTGTTGTTGTTCTTGTTGCTGCTGCTACTGCTTCAGTTATTGTTGTTGTTGTTTCCAGCCAGGCATTGTGGCTGCACTTGGCGTGAAGTGGCTTAAAAGTTGACACAGCCACAAAGACCAAGCCAGCCCAGACCAGACCAGACCAGGAGAGTTGAAGCAGTTGATTTGAAGGTAAACAGTTAAGAACTGAAAAGCGCAATGTAGTAGCTGGCATTTTCTACATAAGTTTGGGTTTTCCTATGGCCAGTCAAAAAGTTGCCAAACGCACTGTGGGTAAAGCACGCAAAATAAAGAGAAAAACATATGTAAGAATTGTTATCCTTAGCTTGAAATAATAATGTGAACTTCCAATTGAATTACAGTTCTTTTTAAAGGGTTTTATTCTCTTTGTAATGTTTCGAATTGCCAATTATTACTCCCCAAATATGTTGGATTAGACTGGGGAGGCAAAAGAAAAAAGTCTTATAAGGTCGATAAGTTTCTTAATGTCGCATATAACTAGAATATTCGGAAGACAACTAATTTTAAAATAAGTTGCAAAGAAACGAAATTTATTCAAATTAAACCCACATTTCCAACTGATGTTTTAAATTAGTGCAGGGTCAGGCAATGCTAACTGATGTCTTCAATTAGGTTTTGGTCAAAATAAAGCAAACGTTTTAGCCACAGTGCACTGGCCGAGCTTCAATTAGATTTTGCACAATTATGCATATTTTGGGTCAATGCAAGTATGCAAATATCTCTTACTAAATTGTGTGTGTAATTTAATCAACTTTCCTATACTATGTACACTTTAAAAAGTATTCTGCAAATGAATTGCATTCGTCTACTATTTTATGCACTTGAAACGAACTCACTAAAATTGCAATAGATCTAAACTTTGCTGGGGGTGTGCATGTGTGTGTGTGTGTGTTCATTTTTACCTTTAGTGCAATGTTGCCAATAAAATGTTCATGAAAATTCAATAAAAAATGATTTGTGTAGCTAAATTCATGCCTTCTATATCTATGTATAAATTCTTGTTTGCCTTTTTGTAATTTCTACAATGCAAACCTCACAAATTTTATCATATTTTTGCACTTTTTGTTTCTAGCCATTTGATATGATGATTTTTGTTTGCAATGCAGTTATTGCTGCAGTTGCCAGACAGCCAAATGGCTAAATAAAAATTGCCCCGTTTCGTTGTCTAAAAATCGAAACAAATTCCAAACTACCGATAATACGGCAGTCGAGTGTGCTGGCTCAATAGCTAACTTCATTAAATTACTATACAATTGTACCAATACCGATTTTCCAGGGTATATTATTTTGAGTTGGAAAAGTTTTCCCAATTCGAAGTTTGCTTCTTAATTGTTAACTACCGAAACTCCACCATTTACCATCAAATTTAAAATGCTCTTTTTGCTAATCATGTTTAATTAAAGGGTATCTAGATATCTGTACATACAATATAGACACATTGAATCATAGAAAAAGCACATAGCTTCAATAAAGAAATATAATTTATATCAACTGGTATTTTAGTTTTAGTTGTGGGCGTTCAGCCAACGGACAGACGGACAGACCAAACAAATGCCAAATAAAAGTTTCAACTTTATTGTGACTGACTGTGATTGCATTTACAGTTAGTTTTGTATGTTGCACTGCACCGGATACTCTTATATGTATGTATGTATATATATAGTGCAACCCCAGAAAATATCTCACTATTCTGGTATTCTATTTATTTCAATGGTATTTTTACGGGATTTGTGACTTTTTGGAATATTAAAAAAAAGCATTTCACATAAGTATACGCATGAATACATACTAGTTTGCGCATGTATTGGCACTGGCATATATGTGTATAAATCCATGCATTGTAGTTGGCATTTGGAATTTGACGCGTTAAAGCCGTTACACGCTTTTTAAGCCCAACTTTCATTATTGATGAAAATAAAGCGATTTTTATATTGCCTCAACGTAAACATTTTCAGCATGCAGTTCTAAATACTCGTACAACAAAATGCCACAGCTGACAGCAACATTAACAATTGATGCGTTTCATGTTGGGTATTTGCCATTTGCTGCATGTACCACATATGTACATATAGTGCAGCACGTGCTGCACTTCATATCCGGCATTTGTTGGCTTACCAATCACTTTGTTGAGTCCATGTCTGGCCATGAGGCTTCTATTGCGCGCATGCTCAATCAAACTGATGCAATTTTGTGCCGAGCAGCGACGCTTCACCGCGCAATCCACGCTGATGTTGCCAAGGAATATCTGCAATCAAGGAAATTGAGAATTGAGTCAATAGGATCTCAAATTTCAGCCAAAAACGTTAATTAGGCGTTTGGCTTTGCACATGAGATAAACTTTAGTAAAATAGCTTAATTAAAATGCACAAAGCAATTGCAATAGCCAAAACAAACACTTATAAAGCAACAAAATAATTGGAAAAAGAATCTATTCGGATTACAAATAAATCCGATTTAGTAGTATTAAGGTAGTAATACGAATTACAGATTACAGTATTTGCCATAGGTCAAACCTGTTCTTGCCTTCATTGACTATATAATTAAACTTATTTATAATAACTGACTGTAAGCTGCATGTAGTACATAGTTTAACATTTAGACAAGGTAACAATTTACAATACCTCAAACAGTTTACACGTTTCGCTATCGTTTAGACCCTGCTGCAAGTAGCGTGCAAAGTGCTTGACAAAATCACAAAGTGTCTCCTGCAGCAATGTCTCCTTGCGCTGCGACATAATCGAGATACACTGCAGTAGCCGTACGGCATACCATTTGATGTGCTTCTCCTTGATTTGTGGTGCATAGTAGGAGAACAGATTAAGGCATATACGTAGTGAGCTGCAAAATTATAAATTATTAGTAAAAATTGTAGCGAAGTTTTTTAAAGTTAACTCTTACCGTTGATTACCATTCCTTTTGATCTCTCCGTACAGGTCCATCAGAATGCGACTAACTCGTGTCTTTTCCAGTACACGAAAGATTTTGTTCAGATTTTCCTCGGCACTCATGCGCACCACTGAATCAAAATCCTCGCAAAATAGCAGCAAAACATTCGTGGCTGTGCCACAATGTGCGGCATAATTGATGTGACCAGCCAAGCCTGGTGACATGATGCATTCTGCAATCTGCTGAAAGCAGGCAATTTTCTGCTTTTGACTGGAGAATAAACAAGGAGCAGCAGTTAATAATGCTTGTAATGATATTATAGTAGAGCTAACGCTAAATCTATATTCTTTGGGATGCGATTGACTTGGTTGAAGCACCTTAAATGTTCATCAGATTACATACATGCATTATGCTAGGCGCAGTGCTATTGATAAATATTTATTTATATCCTACTCAAAACATATGCAATTCATATTTATATGAGCTTATTACAAGCATAGTTCTGTCTATGACTATGTGCAAAGGTATTTCTGATGACGTCACAGCGGATGCGCATTTAGGGCTTTGTTTTTCGTTGTTAAGGTAATTATGACGAATTACCAGCAATCATATTTAATCAATATGGGCAGCAAAGCTCTATATGCAGCACTCCAATGGATTTTTCATTGTCCTATTGGTCATTTGCGCAATAGCAAACTGTTGCCGGTCGGAGGCCTAGCCGAGGTGCAGGCATACAACACAAACAAACACAAACTCAAACTCTCACCTGCATTCTGTGTTACGCAGTTGCTCCACATAGCCAATGAACTTCTCGTAGACACTGGACTTGTCCATTTTGTAGTGTTGAATTTGTTTAAACAATTATATGAACATCACATTTTGTTTATTTTCAATAGTTTTCAAGAAATTTGCTTCTTAATTTTCTTTGTTATTATGCTTCCTCTTCCCGCTGAGAGAAGCGAACAGCTGTTCAATGTCTGCGCTGGGCAGCACTGTTTGCTGGTGCAACATATTTCCTTGGAGTAAGTCAACCTTTGAAAATATATGAATAGCGTGCTATCCTATGTTCGTGTACTTCATTTGTTCATTTTTTTGGAGCCACTCAAACAATACTATTAAAATGCACCAATAAGTAAATTACATTAACAAGAAAAAACACCGCCATTGGGCTCATTGTTCCAACCATGTAACATTTGAGACTGCGCTGGGCAGCACTCTCTGTTGGTGTTCGTTGCAACTTACTTTGTTTATGTTACTGGAACGAACAAATGAGAGCGCGCTTCGAGCCAACGCGCACGTTTGCTCTCTTCATTCCGGAAATTTCTTGGCGCTAACTTTGAAAGTATGCCAAAATGAGTCAATTAAATGTTAAAAGTGTTGTAAAATTCGAAATAAACGTTATGAATTTGAATTTCAGATTACGTGAAAGGAATTTAAAATTAGGCAACCAAATATTTTAAAGACGCTTGATTGTATACTTGGATTTTGATTAAAACAATGAAATGCAGGCATGTGAGCGCCAAATTCAAATGTTAATACTGCCATATGGAAATGAAACAATAAACTGATTTATTGTAAAATATATATTTTCAATGATTTTTTATTGATTTTTATTGTAATTTTTATTATACATAATTGCGTTAACATTAATATAATTTTCGCTTAAATAAGAATGTGTTTAATTTTACTGTTTGTCGTTTTGTTCGTTGTGAAATGAAAATTAACATTTCTAAACACACATCTATATTTAGATAGATATATGCATATGATTTGTAAGTAGTATAGTTAACATTATTGTATTTAATTATGTTTTAACTTACAAAACTTAAACCCATACAAAAATGCTTTAAGCTACTTAATAGTTATTAACAAACCCCACCATTATTTTATTTTTTTTGTGTTTTTCCTTTGTTTTCTGATTTTTCTGTCGTTTTTTTCAGGTTTGTCTCAACTTGAAATATATGTATATATGTATGTGCAATATTAAAACAAAAATAGTACAATCACAGTCCATTGAATGTATATAAAATTAGTTGTGTGCTTTTTGCTCATATTGAAAGTAAATCAAATTCCGAAAGGGGGTTTCCAAAAAATGATATATGATATATATTACTAGTTATTGGATTTGCTTTGTATTGTTTGCTTTGTGATAACGTTGCATCTCTAAATATTTACAACAATTGATTTATGTACCTAAACCTTACTTCAACTAAGCTACGAAAATGTGCACAACTTAAATTAAGGAAAGTTTGCAGAAGGCGAGAAAGATGAAAATAGAAAAAGGAAATAGTATAAATTTCATATGTGCTTAAATAATTTATGACATCGCAAGTAGAGTAACAGTGCAGAAAAGTAAGAAATAACTAAATAACTAAGGATGCGTCGTAGAAACTAGAGCTGCAGCAGAAGCTGGGAAGGAAGGGAGTTGACTACTAAAAGCGGTCTAGTCTAAACGCAAAAACTAAAGTACGCATGTAAAATTAGTTGCTCTAAAATGTAATGCCCCGCAAGGTGACTCTTAGCCGCGCTTAGAGCGCAGCACCAGCATCGTCAGCACCAGGAAGCCCAGAATCCAGGTCAACGTGCTCACATAGCCAATGTACACATCCGACTCGTATATCGCCCAGCCACGCGTCAGTATGGAGCGCAGCGACGATGTAGCCAGCGTCAACGGCAGGCAGAGCGAGATATACCTAAGAGAGCAAAACAAAACAGTTAGAATATTGAACAAAGAACATGGTTATATTACTGTTCAACTAACCTCAGCACGACAGGCATGCCCTCAATGGGCCAGATGACGCCCGACAGCAGCAGTGTGGGATAGAACGAGCCCAAAGCCAGTTGTATGGCATTGCGTTCCAGCTCACAGACGGCTGAGATGAGGAAACCAAAGCACATGCCACACATGCCCTGCAGCAGTGTCAGCACAATCACCCAGAACAGTTCTCCATTGTTGGTCACACCGAATACCACCAGCATGAAGATCAGCACCAGTGCCGTCTGTCCGCACATGACCACGAATTGTGTGACGACATGCGAAAAGAGAATCTCGACAGGTGAAACACCTGCCACCCAGGAGCGATCCAACAGACCCTGTACACAAAAAAAAAACATAAGGCATTAGCAGGTGAGCCGACTCATGCATAGTTTAGCTACACTCACCTCAGTGCGTTCGATGATTAGCGCCGATGACGTCAATGCCACAGCCAAGAAAAACACAATGCTATAAAGAGTAGAAGAAGATGAATAAAATGATTAACAATAATTGCATAAAGTGCATAATGAGCAGGCAAATTCGCAAATTCGCACTTACGTCAATATTACGCCAGGTGCTACGAAATCGGTAAAGGAGGGATCCTTTGTGCCATAGATGGGATCACGGAATTGAATGGGAACATCGCCAAGTTTCGGATTATTGCCGCACTGTCCCAGCAGACCCATGGCAAAGTCACGATAAGCCAGTTGTATGTCACGATTCAGCATGACGCCAATCTGTTGATTCGACATATCCAGCCATACCTTCACCTCAGACTGTTCGATTGTCTCATCGTCCGAGTCGCGTCCTAATGCAGCACGTGCCGTAAAAGCATCCGTAAAGTTCTCCGTTATGTAGACAGCACCCCAGGCATCGCCTCGTCTTACTGCGTCCTTTGCGTCCTCAAGATCCGTGTAATATGTTTTAATTACACTCGTGTTTAGATGATTCAAATAACGACAGCCGAGATTCTGGAAGTGGCAACCCTCTTCCCAGTAGCAAGTGTCCTGTGGAGATAGGAGATAGGAGAGCGGAAGACGAGATCTTAATATAGTTTCAAATATTATAAGGAAGTATTGAGGATAAAATGTGAGGTGGTAAAGGACTTTTCGAATCTTTTATATTTATTCATTTCACAAGTTCTTACCGTGTTGTTCATTTCGTTGTTAACAATAGCCAAATTGAGACCCTGTGGGTCACGACCGATGGCCAAACAGAAGAGTATCACCTGCATGACGGGCAAAGCAAAGATGAACAGCATCACACCCACATTACGCCACATGCGCAGAAAATTCTTCGTGAGCAGAGCTTTAATCTTGCCCTTGGTGGTCACCTTGCACAGATCCGCAAAGCAATCCTGACAGCTCTCCTCATCATTGGGGCTGTTGCGCTTCGACGGTGGCGGGCTGTATGGCTCTTGGTTCAGCTAAAGGTAAGAATAAGATGTGAGTGAATGGAGAAGGGTAAAGGTATCTAGACAAACCGTATAGATTGAGCCATTGCTGTCGTTGATGAGCACCTCCTTGCTCTGATGGAAGTTGAGGCCAATCACACCGCCTTCCTGACTGGAGCTGGGCTTGTCCATTTTACTGCCAAAGGCCATGGCATGCAATGATATGTTGTTACTGTCAGTATCAAGTACACACACACAAACACACAGACAAAGGGATACACACACAGAGAGATGAGGGTTACACAGATTGCAAGCATGTGAGGTGTAAGACAAATGGAAATCAAAATACAAATACAATAGATTAGATGAGTTACAGGCGAGTTACAAACGTGCAGCATGCCGAGAGCACAATGACAAGAGACTCACCTGAAGTTGACATGAGTGACATCGCCTTTCTGGCTCTGAATGCGCGACAGCTTCAGGAAGACCTCCTCCAGGCTAATGCACTTGTACATGGACAGCAGCACACTGGGCGATTCCTCGGCTAGCAAATGACCCGAACGCATTAGACCGATCTGCAAGTGTGGTCAATGAGCGCAATGAGCAGAAGTTCCATAAATTTGAAACCAATTCGATATTTACCGTATGTGCCTGTCGTGCCTCCTCGATGTAATGTGTGGTTATGATTACCGTCTTCTGTCCCGCCTTTGTGATGTGCACCAAATGATTCCAGATGCTTTGACGCAACAAGGGATCCACACCCACTGTCGGCTCGTCCAGGATGAGCAGTTCCGGATCATGCATAAGTGCTACCGCGAAGCTCACTCGCCGTTGTTGGCCACCACTGAGATTCTTCACCAGACGCTTCTGCGAGGGCAGGTCAAGGAAATTGAGCAGAAACTGCAGACGTTCCAGAATCTCTTTCGTCTCCATGCCAAAGATCCAGCCAAAGTACATCATGGTCTCCTGTATGGAGAACTCGCCGTACAACGCAATCTCCTGTGGCATATAGCCCACACGCTTGCCGGGCACACCTGAGCCGCGAGTACCTGGTTTGCCGCCCAAGACAAATATCTCACCCGAATCCAGACGACGTCTGCCCACAATGCAGGACAGCAGCGTGGTCTTGCCACAACCAGAGGCACCCAGTAGGCCATAGCTAAGGGAGGAGAGAGTTCAATAGTACGATGAGTAAAGAAAGCAAGTTTCGCGCGTTTAAAAACGCTAGGAAAACGCATTAAGGGAGAGAAATCGTTAAGTAAATGCTAAAGTTAGTATTGCTTATGCGTCTGTAAATGATTCGTGCCGTGTCAACGGCGATGTCAATGTTAATTTCAGCAGTTCAAGTTGAATTATTTCGAAATGTTCACCTTGAAATGCTGAAAACTGAGACATGTTTAATTTTATTTTTGTTTTTGTCAAATGCCGCAACGCGACTCCACCTATTTGCTATAGACTACTGCTAGAGACCCCACAATCATCATCGTCAACATAAGCAGCAACAATACGATTATTATTTTTATTTTATTATTATTATTGTTATCGTTTTGCTGTCTTTCTTTCGTTTTAGTCTTTCGATCTTTGGGTGTGTCGGTCTCTTTTTCTTGTTTTTCTTGCGGCCTTTGACAATATTTTTGAGGCACGTAGGTCGCACGTTTCGTTACGTTTCGCTTCGCTTTGGCTTTGGCTTTGGCTGTGGCTGTGGCCGGGGCTTGTTATTGGATTTATTATTATAATTAACACGCTGCAGCATTTAACTCAATTATAAACTATATGCATTTATAACTACTATATATCATACATACAAGCCAATGTCTGGCTTAGCTTTTAATTATGGTCGCGACTTTGACACAGCCGTACACACGACCTAAAAATAAAAACAAAAACAAAAAAACCCAACTTAAACCTTTATTTATTTTTGGAGTTAGCCTCAGTGTGCGGTTCATTGACTCGTGCCTGACCTAGGTCACAGCCCAAAAACTGACCAAGCTTAACTGTTGTTTTGCAGCTTGCAATTATAATGAGTAACGCCGTGTATAGTATAATTCATGCCAGTATTTTCTTAGACTGGGTCAAGATTATCACATTTTATGTTTAGCACAGAATTAATCGCGCTGTTAAGAGTTTTTTATTGCAAAAGATCATATCATCCATAGCCGTGTTATACTACAGAGTAGGTAAAGCCACTTATTTCAGCTGAGTAATTTCTGAGTAATTGAATAATGAAGGCAATCTATGCAGAAGATATTATAATAATACAGAAGAAAATAAATATAAATAATAATATATATTGTATGTACTCTATGAGGAGTGGCAATAATATGTATTATTGTATCCACAAGATAAAGTGTCTGAATATATTTACTTATTTGTTTGACTAGACTCAGTTACTATAGCTTACCAAATTTTTTTTATTTTTTAATTTTTATTTCCTACTCTTAGTACCGTGTAAGCTCGACTAGAGCACTCTCAGTTTATTGTGCAATAATTTGTAGCTATAAGAATGCCAAGAAGGCAAAGAGCGTAGCCAATGCCATAACCAAATTTAATAAAATATAATTTGCGATTTAATATTTTATGGCTTGCCTTACTAGGAAGGGGGATGAAGAGAGTTTCCCGCATGCTTTTAGAATTTTTATAGTTTCTTAAACCATTTCTGTACAATTAAAGTTCAGTCATATAGACATAATGTGCTACTTTTGCATATAAACAGTATCAATTATACTGATATGTAAGCATGTATATAATAATTAAAACAACCTAAGACCTTACCTTATCTTTATGAAATTGTAATATGTAATTTCATAGCACAAGTAGTTAAATACAAATTGCCAAGTACATAGCGAACATCTAACCGGTGTGATTAGTGTTGATGTTTTGAGCAAGCCTCGTAATCTTAATAATATATTAACATGCAAAAATGCTGCCGTCAATTACAAGATATGCTTGCATATTTAGAACTATAATACTAAACTAAATTAAGCATTGAGCAACAACTAGATGCATGGATAATTATGGCTATTAAAGTCTAGAGCAATATAATGGCCTCTGATTGGGTCAAAAACAGGAAATACTTGAACTGCAAGGAAATATTTATATCAACATTGACCAGGTGTGTGTGAGTGTGTTAGTGTGTGTGTTCTTTATAGTTGTTTTATGTGCTTAAGTGTGTCACAAATTTTAACGCTTAATGTGTGAATTACTTTCGCTCGTTTTGTATTTGAATGAACTGCGCTAATGAAGCTGTCAACATTTCACTTTTATTGTTGAAATTATGTTGATTGATATACTACTATAGCACTATGTTGAGATGTGTATCTATGCGGTACTTACATTGTGCCCTTGGGCACCGTCATATTCAAATTGTTCAACACCTGATTGGCGTTCTTCTTCTTGCCATAGGCCTTAAAGGCGTGTCGCACCGAAACGGCGGCCTGTGTGTTACGTGGTCCCGCAGCCGGTGCGCCCCAAACGGTGACCGGGTTCGGCTGTGTGCCACCATCATTATTTGCTGTGGCCGTCATAACGGAGTCTGTGGAAACGCTGTAAATAGATATAGATTGAGTTAACAATTAAATAATAGTTATAGAAATACACAATAGTTGATTAAATAACAACAAAGTCGAGTATGTTCAAGTAAGTTTGTTGCCTAAGTCGTTCGTTTTAGAATGACGCATAACATTGACTGCTTCCTGTTGACAACTGTATACAACTTTTGCCCCCTCTCTCTTCCAACACATGGCAGAGGAAACTATGTCAGCGATACATGGCAAAAAACTAGACAAAACAAAGCATAAAACAAAAGATGTATGTGAGCAAAAATAACAAATACAGCCACAGTTCGACTCTGGCCACACTTTTCTTTTCAATACATACTCACACACACAGACAGCAGAGAAGCGTCTTGCTCAATTCGTTTTTGCCAAACACGCTGTTCGAGCACTTTGGCTTGCAAGTGAATGCCTTCGAGTGGTTTAAGCCGCTCTGACCAGGCCAAGCCAGGTCTGGTCTGGTGGTCTGGCTTGGCTTGGCCTGGTCTGCTTGATTGCTTAATAGCAACAGCGACAAGTTGGTCAGCCGTTAAGCCAAATACTTGTAGCTAAAATGCATTTAGCGTTTTTGCATACGATTTTGCATTTTCATTGTGCACATTGTGCAATTGCAGTGCAAATAGAGTGCTTTAGCTGCTTACAAAGTACGGGTATAAGTACGAGTAGTTGCAAATAATTCAACAGACGGCACATGCCAAAAAAAAAAACTGCAACTACTACAACAACAACAAGAGCAAACATACAGCTCATTTGGGTCAAGGTTAGCTGCACCGTGGGCCATTAAACGATTTTCTTTGTCAAAGAAAGCGACTAATTGCTGCGTTATTAATCACACTCGCACTCACACGCATACATAATTTACACCTTTTTAAAGTTTATTTTTTGGACCTTTTTAAATCATTAACAAACGGCAAGTCACAGCCACACACATGCTACAAAATTGATGGGAAACTAGTTCAAGGTCATTGATTGAACGCTGCCAGCGTCTGCGTCGGCAGCTATGTCAGCGTCAACGTTAGCTTTCCAAAAAGGTTTCTCGATTATTTTATTTTTTGCTGTTTTGCTAAACGATTGCGTTGAATTCGAATTGAATAAATATTCAATCAGTCGACAAATGTTTGCATTTTTTATAAGCTGAGATTTGAGACGACAGAGCAGTGACCAGAGACAGCTGAAATGTCATATTGCCCAACGTCCAGATACTCCATAAAAAGTTGAGCTGATTAAACCAAGTGTGGCTTGATTATGCGTTGAGCCTAACTCAAAATATTTGTTGAAACTCTTTGCATATTTTGAGTTGAGCTATATATTTTTGGCCAAATTAATTCTGTAACTGCAATGATATGCTGCAACAGCAGTAGCAGCAGCGGCAGCAAGCAGCATTAACTGCCAGCAAGTTTGTTGATGAAATACATTTCAAGTTCGTTGCTTGACTCTTTCGATTTGCGTATTGTTAGCCAGTTCGGGCAGTAGTGTGCGTGTGTGTGAGTGTATGCTTATTATTGAGTTAGTCAGAGCCAACATTTGGCTATTGTATGCGTAAATTGCGTAAATTTCTGTGTGCTCTTATAGCTATAGATGTGTGAGTGTGTGTGTGTGTGTGCCTATGCACAGTCAACAATGGACAAGGTCAGGCCAAGTAGTTTTTTTTTTTATAATGACAACAGGCTAACATTTTTTTTTTTGGGTGCGCTTGACATTTATGGCTTGAAGTTTTGAGTGTTTTGTGTATTGTTGGGCATGCTTATTGATAATTTAATTAACTATTAGAGCGCTATTTAGTCGTATGTTTTCAGGTGACAAAATACGACATTACAAAACCTATACTACAATGAATGAGCGTGAGAAATGTTCGTATATTTCCTAATACCTATTGCTAAGTGTTTAAATGCATTTCAGTTCAGTAGCAAGACTTGCATGAGCCGGAAAACTACTCAATGAAGTATAAAAAAATAGATAAAAACTTAACGAGAGTCTATATTAAATTTAGATTTGTTGATTCACTATGGCATCGAGTATAGCTCGATATTCTTCTATGGAATGAGACTATATTTCATTAAGAGACTTTATAGACAAGTAATTTGTATTTTTTATACTTTTAAACACATTAAGCTGCTCATTTCCATTTATTCATATGTACACTGAACCGTTAAATGTGCAGTTAAATATATTCTCTGACAGTTTTGTAATTATAAAATGGTCGAAAGGTGTCCCCTTTCTATGAGCTCACCCACGATTTGTTTAGTTTGCAAATAGTAGTCGTAAATACTTATCGTAAGACTTTGGAGCAGTGACAACTCTTGAGTCCAAGTCTCAACTAACGTTTTGTGACATCGCTGAGTCATCAGACAGGAAATGTATTATGCCAGGCAATTTGAGAGTTTTTTTATTTTGTTTATTTTGACAATCATCCATAATGAACTTACATAAGCTCAGTTGCAATTACTATTGCAATGGTGGTAAACAACAAAAGCAACTGGAGAATGATTGATGATTGAGCTATCTAATCATATGTAATCAAGTGAATGCAAAGCACGCCATATAAACAAGTCCAGCCTCAGTCTCAGCCTCAGCCTCAGCCTGACTTAAGTTGTCTCCCAAGTCACCTACCTCCTATTCTATCTATCTGACTCTCGGTCTCTCCATTTACCATTCGTCACGCATGCATGCGGTAAATGATTGGAATCTTAAATACTAGCTATCCTAGAAGAATTTACAATCGGTTCTTCGGGGAATTCCATAGACGATACTGAACAACAATTCGATAAACAATTTTCATTCAACTCATTTGCCTAGGCGGAAGATGCAAATTGTTGATCAATGTAAATTATACATACTCTATCGAAGCTGTCTATAAAACACACATAATGGCAGTCAATTGCATAAATTTGCCTACACACTGCTGATTATAGGGTACTTGTTAGTCGTTAACATAATCACCAATGTTGTTTGTTTACTGTTTCTATTTTCAAGTATTTTTCCAAAGAGTTTTGTGACGAATTATTCGGAATTATTCTGTTTTCTTCACAAGTGAATCATAGCCTGGCAATTAGGAAGTCAATAAACCGAACGACTTGTCATTGGTTCAATAAATCAATAAATGTATTAAATCAGCGCTTAAATCAAACTGAAGATGCTGACAAATGATACGTGGATATGGCACACTATTATGCAATGGGCCTTTGGATGATGCCAGTATTTGACACAATTATAAACTTGTTCGCCCTGCTCAAAAATGCGGTCGGGTTTTCGGTTTTTGACGCAGCTTGCAAATATGCAAACGGCAAAAAGATTGACGGTGAGCAAGATGATGATGATGATGGCAACAGTTGAGTGTAGTAGTGTAGGGCGAAGCGAGAGATAAGTTAAATCTCAAGGTATAGGCCAGGTTGCAGGGAACGAGCCAAGCGTTGCTTGATTATGCAACGTTTATGGGACGACAAGTTGCAAAAAAATGGCAAAAACATACAAGCGGAATAGTCGGATGCCACTGATAGTGGGAAAACAATATAGGCTATGTATTGTATTGTAACTCTTAAGTACAGATAGAAGACTAACTCATTGATTTTTAGACCCTAAACGCAAAGGCAAAATACAAGTCTCTTCCTGTCGGTAGTTCCCGGTTATAGCTTTTTTTTGACTGGTAAATTTTCCAACTAACTGACTCATTGACTGACTAACTCACTGACTAATTGACTTGGCCCACAAGGAAGCAAGTGTTTGCGATTGTATATAGAGATTTATTGATCATCAAATTCAAGTGGGTCAACTTCAGTGGATCAAAAATTGAGTTGTTTTCAGTTTGTTGCTTTTCTTTTCATTTTGATTTGTTTGTTGTGGCTTCAATATTTAATTGCAATTTACAATTTATACAGTCTGTTGGTGTAGTTGTAACTTTTACTTACGTTGATATCAGCATTTTTTGTTTGTTATTGTCTGTGGCGTCTCCCTCTCTGGTGGGTGTTCCCTTTGATTACGCTTTGGGGTTTTTATTTGTCTTTTGTTCAACTATTTAAATGCTAGTTACTCTGTCTTTACTTTTACCCAAAAATCCAAAGATAAATTGAATGAAAACAATAACAAACAAAATGTAACTCGTAATTCGTAACTGTTCGCTGCGGCGCGAGATCTTTAGCAATGATCCAGTGGAGGTTTGCGTTTAAGTTTTATGCCCACATTGCTGAAATGTACATACATGCGTATATATAAATGTAAATGATCATGTTTGAGTGTAAATTGTTGTTTGATTTATGCATTCACTGGACCTGAAGTTTGACGAGGCTCAAATTGTATTTTGCGTCACATTACGCATTAAAGCATTGGCTCAGAGTCTCTCATTATGCCAAAAAAGATGTGGCAACTGCTTGGCCAATTGTAGACTCTACAGAGAGAGAGAGGGACTAGTTGAAAATTGAGAGACATAAATCACTCATATATGTACATGCTATATGATAGTTACTATATATCATCACTCTTGTTAGATTCTTTGAGAACCCCTATGCTCACTGTCTATCATTATACAATCAACACCTTGTGGCTGACTACTACTGTTCATTTTCAACCACTACCGTTAATGACAAGTCTCAGGTACGATCGTTTACATTGGTATATAACTTTAGCTATAACTGTGTACAGTTTCAGTTGTCGCACTTTATACAGATTTTGTTGTACACAAGTTTCAACGCGTATCAAAAGTAAAGTCCAAAAGCCGCTTAACAACAGTCATACAGCTACCCACAGCAATAACAGTAACAGCAACAGCAACAACAGCTTTTAAATAACAATGTTAATTGAGTTGAATGCAATGTACGCATTTGACATTGAGCATTATTTTTGATGGGCTATAGTAAATAACTACTACTAAGAGGTTGTTCAAATTTCAGGTCTACACATTCCACATTTAACATGCCATTTCTTTACGCAACTCGAAAAGTTTTTATATATTTTCAGTTAGTTAATAACTTAGAACAAATATGATATTAACCCTTTTCCTGCTAAGTTCAACTAAGTAGCTTACAGTTGCCTAGGGGGTTTTTTTTTAGGGCTGCGTCATCACTGCACTCATTTTCCACTCGTGCAGTCATAACTGATATTTGTAAGTAAATACTCGCACTGAATAAAACACTCATGCACTACTCTATAAACCACATTCAACTAATAAGGTATAAATGCTTCAATTAACTTATTATCTAAACATTCTAAACACCCAAGTGGGCTATAAAATAAATTAATTTACATAATATTTATACGGTACGGATATGCATCATTTCTTTATGACTACTGATAGTTTATCTAAAGTTCTTTAGAAAAGTTGTTTTGTAATAAAAATAGTTGAATGGGTATCTCTTAGCAAACTTCTTTTATTTCCGTATACAAAATCTAAATTCTTATACAATTTTAACTTACGCTAGATCCAATATAAAAGAAAAATTGCTTCAGGTCGATTGTGTATGAAAAGTTGTTTTACTACATCTTTGATAGAATTTTTATTTATTTTTTTTAGTATTGAACTAAAGTTGAAATATCAAAGTGAATGGCTAAAGATTAGTAAACAGAGAGTGAAAGTAAAATAAGACGGAAAAAAAGAGACACACAGTCTTTTGAAGTTAGAGCATATTTAAAGTTTGATTTATATATTTTATTTAATAAAATTTGTACTTGTAATAAACTAGACACATTTAACTCTAGCAAGTACATAAAATCAAAACCCCATAGCTTAGTTAACATACCATATTACAGAGTATCAAGAAATGCAATTGGCATATGTTAAGCAATGTTGGTCATTGGTCATTGGCTATGCTGGTTACAAGACAGCTGTGTTTAGGCCACGAAATGCATAAAATATAATGTGAATAATAGTAAAAATTTGGTATCAAATTACATACTATAAATTTTGGTATAATGCAGATTTTCATTTATACTATTTGCCATGTGGCATGTGGTAAGGCCATTGCAAAATCTGAACGACTTTTATACAGCTGCACAATGCAGTCGCGTGTGTACATACACATACATACAGGCATGTCTGTGTGCATATATTTATGTGTATGAGGATCTGTGTAGCTCGTACCGGAAAACCCAAATTGGTTTTAACGAGTATGAATTGTGGCTAAATGTTCAAGTGCCTAAACTGCTTAATAATTCATATAAGCTGATGCTTTCTGCGTGCGTGACAATAAAAATGAATTAAACTGAAAATAAAAACAAAAACAAAATGACAGAAAAAATTATTTAAATTGGCCGCTCAGGCCAAGGCATGTGGCAGCCATTAAAGTGCCTTTAAAGACGCTAGGCAAAGCCATAGAAATGATCAAAACGGTCTTAAGAACTGCCTGGGTAATAAAAAGAAACAGAAACAACAACACGGGCCAATTGAATAACAAAAGTTGGCAATATGTTGTTGGATTTACTTTCGCTATCTGTGGACAGTGTTGTTGCATTGCGTTTTCCATGGCGTTTTCATTTTCATCAAGAGGCAACGTTTGCTTGTTTTTCCGATGACATAATTTCAGGCACGTTTAAAAGGTGTTAGTGTGAGTGTGAGTGTGTGTGTGTCCGTGTGCAAGTACTGTGCAAGTGTGTGCGACACAGTTTTGTGTCTGCAACTGCTGCAACTTCTTCGGCTTCACACAGTCACATCCACAGGCCATAGCAATAACTTCGGCTTCGGCTTCGATTTCGGTTTCGGCATTTGCCCGTTGTTGCAACTTTGCAAACCAGTTAAACAGAGCTTAATTTACTCGCAGGTTAGCCAGTAGTTGTGGCAACTGGTTAGGCGGCTAGGCCTGGCCTCTCTGCACATATTTTCTTAGCTCACCCGCGCCAACAACAGCAATGGCCATTTATTGCCATACTTAGATAATCGAGAATTTGGCAATGCAGCCAACCAACTGGAATTGGCATACAACTGGCTCTGAGCTGCGTTTATCTAACTTGGCCAAAACAAACATGAGCTCAGCTGCCAACTGGCAGAGCAATATAGCGTTCAACTAATGCATAATTCCCACATATACTAATTATATGCTGTCAACTCGTATCTTCATAAATATTAGAATAGCATAAAAAGTTCATGTCATTAGACACAAAGTTGTTGAGAACCTCAACAACTGTCACTCGTGTTGTTTGGGGAATGTGGTAATGCAATTAAATATTAATTTACTTGAAAAGACCTTAGACTTCAGCTGAGACTACTCTCTAAAGATTTCAGAGGAGGTATTCATATTGATTGATTTGTCAGTCAGACAGTTCAATGGCATTAAACTTTGCTTTAGAGCTCAAGCATGTAGCTGACAAGGCATTGGCAAGTCCAGGCTCATTAGACCTGGAATTTTGTTTTAAGCTCTCTTTTTGCATAGCAAACAAAAGATCAGCTGCCGCCTTTTAATTGCATATTTAATTGATCCATTAGATACTGTGCAATTAAATGGCCTAGCGACCCGTTTCAATGCAGCTTAAAACTACTTAACGAAAAGCAATCGCAAAGATCTCATTCGTAATCTGTGGATAATTAGTTTATTAACAACTTAATCGGAAAGAACTTTACATATGCAATTCATATACATATTCATACACAACTTGAAAATTGCTTTGACTTTTACAAAATTTCGCTTCATCACAGCTCCGACTATAATTAGTATTATACTATATGCATATGCTCCTTGAACTCTGCTCGAAGCGTGATCAACACACTGAGATCACAAAAAAGTAAAGAGAAAAGAAAACAAAATTAAGAAAACAGAAACAGAAAAAACCCAAAACGAAAAAGAAAAAAATACCAGTTCAAGTTGAAAACACTGCACACAGTTCGGAAATGCACAGCGGCGAGAGAGTGTTGGTAAGAAAACCTTGACAACAAATTTTTCAGGGCCTTCACTGAAGGTCGCACGTTGGGTGCACAAAATGCGACAATGAATGCAGTCGAATGTCTGTACATATCTACATACTATATATTTAGAGTCAGAAGTAACATATTATTAACGCTATTGATGCGCTTGACTTCAACTACAGATCACTGTATCTGTAACAATATATATTTATATACACCTGTATGTATGTGTGTAGTTATGGGTGTACTGCAATGAAAATGCGAAAAGTCACAACACCTATTTCAGCTGAACTTTGCTCGAAATTGTTTAGCTACAACGAGTAAGATACTTGCTTACTACATGTGTGTGTAAGTGTGTCTGTGTGTGTATTTGAAATTGCTGTCGACCTCTTGGCCAGCTCAGTCGTCAACATAGTCTCCATCTTTAGTTGCCTTTAGTAGTTGTTAATTATAGACAATTAGAACCGCTCCGACTTGTGTAGATCATTATACGCTACTCAATGTATATTTAAATACGGAAGACTGACTGAGTGCATTAAGTGTTTACGGCCATTTATAATTAATAAATCGCTAAACAGTCTAATTTAGATTAGAGATTATGAAACAATTGACAAATTGCGGAACAGAAAAACTACTTTCTATTACATTCTGGAATCTTTTCAATTATATAAAGTTAAGCTGAAAATTATTCAACACGATAGAAAAGAAGAGTTTTGATCTCTCTCAATATTGATCTATAACTTCAGATAATTTTATATGTGAATAAAAATCAATATTTATACCCAACAATACGTCTTCAATATTCTAATTAAGGCCATAAATTATCTCTATAACAGTAGTGACAATAGGTTTTCAACGAATCCGTATTTACAGCCCCATAAAGCCGTCAATAACTGATACACATGCCACTTCCACTGCTCAATTCAGTCCCGATTGTCAATATTCTAACAACGTTTACACAGAGACCAAGCCGATTTGTCCATTTGTATGCGGAACGTTAAGGCCTGACAAAAGTGAACAGTAGCCCGGGTTGGAGGGCGGACTTAAGAGATGTGTGATATAGGGGGCGTGTTGGTGCTACAGTCACAATCACAATCACAGTCACAGTCACGTTGCCTGAATTCAATGCTAACGCTTTAAGTTTTGTCTTTTGATGATGTGGACTTGCTGCTGCTGATGATGATGATGGTGATGATGATGAAAGACTTGACAAAGCCGCACAACGCACAAAGATCAGACAACAACTGCGTTCGTCATTTGTTTTTGAAAGAATATTTATTGTTTTATTATTATTATTGTTATTCTCATATGCCTGCTGTTGTTACTGTTTGTTTGGGCCACTATTTGCAATATTATTTCCTGCAAACGTGTATAGCACTTTGAGATGCCAGCTCGTCAAACTTCAGATCGAGAGAAGATACAATAAAACGCTGGCAAATTGTTTAATTAGCAAATTTACACTTACAATGCGAGTTCTTAAAAAGTTTCCTCTGTCTGTTTGTCAATGGTATTTGTGTGTGACTAAGTGTGTAGGTAGGAAATGGTCGTTAAATGTCGTCAATTGTGCAAATATTAGCACGAGATTTTTGTTATTGTTATTCACTTGAGAATTTTACTCGCAGATCTTATCTCGCACAACCAATGACTTAGAGCACAAACTTGCTAAATACACACACTCGCGCCGTTCTGTTACAGTTTGTTGGATCGATAGTCATCAGTGTTTGCGGCACTTTGTTATCGTTATCGCGCGACGGAGTGAATATTCGCAGACGCGTGCGTTGTGCTTTAAGCTGCGACTAAGACTGACTTCAAGTCGTTGTCGTTGCTGATAGCTAAGCTGCCGCTGCTGCGCTGCCAGCTTTGCACTTTACACTTTGCCAGTGACTGCGGCTGCGACGACGACTGAGAGCGATGGGGAGAGTAAGAGTGCGTGAGTGACTGTCGAACTGAGTGGTTCTGTTGAGTGTGTTGTTTTTCGTACTGTTTAGTGCACTATTGCACGTGTGTATTCTGCTCGATTTAAGACGATTGTCTGCGTTTCGACTTGCTGTCGCGCGGCTGCTACAAAGCCAACTGAATCAAATGCCGAACAACAAGAGGCACCTGTGCCAGCAACGCTGAGCGAAAGCGCTCAAAGCAAAGCACTCAAAACTCAACTGGCATGTGTGGAATGAGCGCGTTACCTCTCGGCGCCTCAGCGCTTTGTTGAGCGTCTTTCGGGCAAAGTTTGTTGGCTCCTTGCGTGTGAAGCGCAAGCAGAAGCTCGTTCACCTTCAAGGTATTATTCAGCATGTGCTCGCTTGCGCTTTAAGGGCACACACATACTAACACACTCACACACACACAGTCACACAAAGGGCTGGCGTTACTTGCTCTTGGGTTTTTCTGACGTCTTTGTTGTGACGTCGACGTTGACGCTGCGCTGAGCAGAGCAGAGCGTAGCTTATGTAAGCTGACGACCTTGAGGCAGTCGCTGGATGCATAAAAACAATGCGCTCGGCTTCTTCTTCTTCTTGGTCTTCTTTTTCTTGAGAGAGTGGAGAATTGCAACAGAAATGTTGCTTACTTGACGCTCAGACTCTCTGAATTGCAACACGTTTTCTTAATTCTCTACATCTGTAGACTTAATTGAAGCCGGATAAAAATAAAATTATAATGAGCACATTTGAATTCATAGCATTTACAAGAGAGTTATATACGATATCAATGATATGGTGCGAGCAGATAAAACAATAAAAAACCAAAATAAGTTATAATTTGTTTAATTCGCTCTTAATGTCAAATATGCGTGCTCATTAAGAAGTCGCAAAGAAACGTCAATGTTAATTTTTTTCGTATATTTCTTGCGTATTTTTGCACGTTCGCATTGGCGTTGGTCAAGGCGAAACTTAATGTTTTAATTGTAATAATTAAAGTGGCAAAGAACGCGCCGAGAATTGACGAGAGTGACGGACGGACCAGACGTGCAGACATCCCATATGTAAACCACAAAATCAATAAAAGCCAACGCAAAGCAAAAGCGGCAAAAACATCAATTTGAAACTCTGCATTGCACAATCTCAATGCCAGGCATTTATTAACAGTTTGAGGGCGTCACTTTAGGGCGGTTTAACTGGAATACATATACATATATGTACTAGTAAATATATGTTGGCGAAGAAGCAAAGCGAAGAGAGGGACATATAAAATTAACAAGGGAGAGGCATTAAGTGGAGCCAGTCGAAGAGCAAATGCCCTGTAAGAGCTGCTAACATTTTAATAGATCTATATAAATCTATAAAAATATTTTGAAAATGTAAACAATTTATTTATGAATTAATTCGATTCGTATAGGAAAAGCATTTCCCACCTATATTATCGACTCTTTATTGATCTACACTTCCCATAAAACTACATTTTACCTATCCCAACACGCATTTCCACACCGATCGACTAAATTTAAATAACCAAGCGAGAGTGCAGGTATAATACAAATCGGACAGCTCAACCAACTGGGCGACATTTGCGCAATGCTGACATTGAAAATGGGCCCAACTGTCTGTCCATCGTTGTGGGTGTTTGTTGGCCAAATGTGCCATCAAATTGTGTGTTGTAACAAAGCGCGCATGAAATTGAAATTGACTACGAGTTGAACTAGGAGTAATGCGAATATGTGCTGGCCATGCTTCTATGGGTTTATTTATAAGTATATTATTCATCATTAAGTTTTCCACTGTTTCACATAGGTATAATTTTTATTATTCGACAAGGTTGCTGTTGTACAGTGTGCTAAATCTGCCGTTTAGCTAGTTAAATAAATCAATATTACGGCTGCTGACGTTCCCTGACAGATTGCGTATACGCCATGTGTAACGCATGTTATCGAATTGTGTTAATGGCGCATAAAACTCATTTTGCATCCCAGTTATTTGCTGTAAACATCCTCGTTGCGCTGCCCCTTAATTGTTGTCAAATAAATGTAATTCACAAAAGTTAAAATTAAACATGTAAATAAACAAACTCCGTACTCGCCAACGTTCGACCGTCTGTCTGTCTGTCTGTCTCTCGACGCACTTGACATCGTTTTGAAACTGTCAGCGTGCTAATGAGCCCTGCAAAGTGATTTCTCAGCCTGGCCCGACTGCACTCCATCACATTTGCTGGGTTTATTTTGTAATACTAGATTCATGAGTCACACTTGCGGCCTATAGACCGCTTAAGTCAAGCATTAAACTAAGTCTAAAGCTAATTTGCATTGGCCTACAGCTTATAAAACTGAGCCAAAACTGCCAGCTCATGCTCTTTTAATTTGTGCAGTTTAAAACTGTTTGATATAAACCCGAAATGATGCAGCGCCAACTGTTGTAAAGGCCTTCAGCATGTGTGTGAGTGTGTGTGTGAGTGTGTGTGTGAGTGTGTGTGTGTGGAGATGGTAACCATGCTAGTCCCTTTTACATGCAGCGACTTTCGTAACTGTTGCTTGAGTTTGTATTAAAACGACACGCCCACTTGCAGTAAATCTAAATATAAATTAATCCAAACATTAGATACCCTAACATTGTTTATATTTGTAATAATTTTCAATTTGACATATTTAGTTCAATTTTCCAACGAGTCAGGTTGGCCGAGCGGTCTAAGGCGCCAGATTTAAGCTCTGGTTCTCGAAAGAGAGCGTGGGTTCGAACCCCACACCTGACATATTGTTAGCTCATTTTTTAATTGTGATAAATTTAAATTTTTGTATTGAAAATATTAATTGTATTATTTGAAATATTTTAAATGATTATAGAATAAATTCAATGCTACTAAAAAAATCAAATATAATAAGTAGAATCAAGTCATATTGAATTGACATTTTTAGACCCTGTACTTTAAAAAAGTACAAAGGGTCTATTAGGTTTGTGCAAATGACATTTGTGTGTAACAGGCAGAAGGAGGCGTGGCAGACCCCATAAAGTATATATATTCTTGATCAGGACGACGAGCTGAGTCGATATAGCCCTGTCTGTCTGTCCGTCTGTCTGTCCGTCTGTCCGTCTGTCTGTATGAACACCTAGATCTCGGAAACTATAAGAGCTAGAGACTTAATTTTTTTTTTGTTAGGTTCGTGTATTACATAGGCAGGTCAAGTTTATTTCAAATGTTTAAAAAGTCATCCCCCTCCCCCTCAAATTTGCAAAAATGTCCTTAGTATATACAGTCCTTAGTATATACAGCCTTACAAGCCTTAGATGATTTTCATGTTTGGTGCGAGTTGCAGACCAATCGGATAATAAACACCGGAGATATTGAACAATTTTCAGTACTAGGCATTTGGCTAGGGGAGGGGGGAAGCCGCAGCGTATGCGACCACTAGGGCGTATACGTGATTTTTTAATGTGAGTATGAATTTCTGTATGAGTATTGGTTATTGTTATCATTTGCGTGTATATTTGTATGTATAAGTGTATGTGTGCATATATACACACATACATATATTTACATGTATGTGCATGTGAGTATATACTTATAAGCAGCTGCTATTATCGACGCCCAGGGTAAATCGAAGTACAGGGTCTTCTACTGTCGGTTGAATCCGACTGTAGCTTTCCGAGTTTTTTTAAACTGTTAAAATAGACATTTAAAAATTAATATTAAAATAAATTTAATTTAAATTATTAAAATATTTCTACCCCTTCACAGATTAAAGACACTTTAGCTACAGATTCTAACTCGACTTTAACGCTTCCAGCCGTATATACAATTCAATACCCTTGGTGAAAAGAAGTATCTAGAAAAACCCCGAAGTAATTATTGTTGTTTTTAACGAATTCGCTTTAGCAGTTTCCAGCGAATAATTACAAGCATACATTTGCAATTTTCTAACTCTTTGCTTCTGTTTCTGTTTCAGATTCAGTTTCAGTCTTCTGTCTGTCAGTCTATGGCTCTTAAGCCGTTTCTGCCAAGTCATGCGGCGACTGTGTTGCCGCTGCGCCTTGAACAAGTTTGTTGACTTCGCTGGTCAGTGCAACAGACAGCTGTAGTACCACAACAGCAACTACAACAAATACACAAACAACCGAAGTAACTGGTAACTGGCAGCTGGCAAAATGTTAAAAAGAAATTGGTTGACAATATTTTTGGTTATTGTCCATGGCATCAATTGTACGACTTGTCGCAGGCTTCAGCATGTTGCTTCAGCATTTGTCTTTACGATGTGCCACAATTTGAAATCAACATTTTGTATTGTTTACTTCATCACATTTATTGCCAGAGAGCCAGTCAGTCAGTCAGTCAGCCAGCCAGAGTCAGGTCCATGCCCATTCATAACGTTGTAAACAATTTCATTTTGGTTTTCATGGCGATTGCTGTAAAAACGAGCACAAGGTCGCTGCCGCATCAAAGTATATACGATATAGAGGAAGTTGCTGTGAAGCTGGAAAGCTGTCGGTCTCTCGGTCTCTTTGGCGTTGCCACAATCAACAATGTGCAACTCGAGAGCAGCGCAACTGTGCCACAAGCGGCATCAAATTAATTGCATTTTAGCGGTAATTTCAATCTAAAGTACGCGCATAAAACGCTTTACGCTTTTGCACTTAACACAATTTCATTTGCGATAAGTTTTCCCTTTCGCTTGAAACAAGTTTCAGGCGATGTCCAAATCGCCAATTGCTTTGTTTATGCTTAAAATGTAGGGTTTAAGCTGTGAGCCACTGTTTATGCAATCTGTCTACGCTGCAGTCAACTGATTCTTTACAACACTTGTTTCTTTCCATTTAATGTTATAGTTATAAATTTGATTATAATTTAAAAGTAAAATAATATTCTAATTATCGTTTGCAAATCACGAAAGCTTTTGATAAACTCTATTACTAACCAGAAGCTATCGATACTATTCGCTGCATACTAGAGGCTGGAATAAGTCACGAGCACATCACTAAACCGAAACACGCGCTCTGTGGTCCGGTTAAGGCAACTACAGTTGTTGTTGCTGTTGCTGCTGTATGCGAAAATAATATTATGCAATTCTTGAAGCAAAGTCGCAGAGTTTAGTTTCTGCTGCAGCATTTAAAATCGCCAAAGAGCAACAAACGCAAGCTGCTTAATTTATTACAATTTGACTCCAAGTCTCGCACTAAGGAAATTGCAATAATTTTTTGTGGATTTTTGTTGCTGTTTTGCTTGTTTGTTTTTGTTTTTGTTTCTTTTTCATTTTTATCTCTGCTTTGGTCCATTTGAAATCTGAATTTAAGTTTGGCTCTTTTGATGTTGCTCTTGCTTGTACAACTTTTTCAAGACTCGAACAAAATAAAATAAAAAATTTGGATACAAACACACACGCCCCAAATGTGTCAAGGTCTTTTGTAAAATTCGACTGGCAAATGAGCAAAAGAGACTCCGTGGTAACCAACAATCCACCAAATACTTAGTTGCGCTCCAAATTCAAACGGACAGACGAACGACCAGACGGACGGACATTTCAGCTCTGTGCAATTATTTTAGACTGCGAGAGGAAAAACTATTTTGGGCGCACAATGCACAGGCATTTTTGAGTAAATTTACTTGTGCAATACACATACTCATTCACTCACACACACATGCACACACACACACACACACGCCTAAGCCAATTAGCACCAGTAGCGAATTTTGCTGTTAATGCCACAAGCAAATATACGCCAAATTGCGGTTTAAGACAATGCACGGACTTCTTGCAGTTAGTGAAAGTACGAGTATCTGAAAAAATATTGGCCAAAACCGATTTGTGAATAGTCGTAGCTTATATTGCAGAAATAATGACAGCATTGTGCAATTGTAGTGGAAAATAGATTTGATATTGTTAAATTACGGTATGAAAAGAAATATTTAAAACTTTATTCTGAAATTTATAATTTTTTCTTAAACTCCAATTATTGCTTCATATTTAGTGTATACTATATTATAAGTTTATGTTTCAATTATATAATTTCTTTTATGAATTAATCTACTCAAAAATCTTACTGCAGACCCAGTGATTCCCCATTCAACATTGCAAAGGTTCAAAACCAAATTGTTTTCAAAATTACTTTATTTTACCTTTATTCTCTTTGTTCCCATTTTTGTGTCAGATCTTACACATTCCCCCCACTTTAACTCAACATCCTTTGTATGCAGAAGAAAAGGCGCTTTGAGGTGATTTACTTGACTCAGAAGTAAAGAATGAAAAAATAATTCAGAAATTCTGTGTAAAATTCTACGTGATTGAGTTCGTTTGTTGTAAGAATGAGTGCGCATTTATATTTTTTAATATTAACATAATAATGCCAAGTTTCAACTTCCCGAACTGTAGACATTAAGCTGAGCCACTCCAACTAATTTCTATGGCCTTCTATATACAGGTATGTATAAAAAAAGGCCATAAGGCCTAATGGAAGGGTTAAGCAAAATTGTAGAAAACAAACTGTTGGGTACTTTATGTTTTCACTATTGTCATTATATATTAGGAGCCAAGTCAAATGTTCTAAAATATCATGTAGAAAAGGAGCAATGAACGAGTTCAGTGTTAGTTGCTGCTATTAATTTCATTATTTTCTACCTGTTATTAGATTAATGTAATTTGCTTTAATATAGCTTGGCGACTGTGATCTTTGGAGTCCATTAGAGGCGAGTACTACACACGCACACACATACGGGTAGGCTTTTGATATATGTGCACTCATGTGTGTAAGCTCAACTCAAATTGAAAGCTCAGTTGGCGCTTAAAAATTAAAAAATATATAGAGGTGAGTTCGGCTTGTGTTTACCACAACTGCAACAACAACAAAATAACACCACATCACTGTGAAGCAAAGCTTTTTGACTAGTCGAAAATGATTCAACACGCGAAGACGCCATCTGGCGCTTTTTACTCGTACTTAAGTTGTGCGCACGCTTTCAAGCTGTCTGCTGCGAAACTGAGCTCAAAGTTATGCCGGTCAGCTGCCAACTTGCTGCAATTGTTAAACGCTTAAAAGTTTTCGTTTTCCGAATAAAAACTTTTGCTCATACAAAGCTATTGTTATATTTCATTTAATTCTATCGGCGACAGGTGCTGAGCTGCAACGCAATTTATCATGACAGACATCTATATAAATGTACATGTATGAGATGTGCAAATATCATATGAGCTTGGTATTTTAATGATAATGGCAATTAGGAATGACTGTGGCACACTTTATGGGGGCGTAACTGACATGCAAAAAGGTAATGTTGCATGCGAGAGCAGAGATGCACGAAAAATCAGTGTACGACTTATCGTACAAGCTGAAACGATTTCCCAATGCAAGAGTCAGCCTAACTGGTTTATGCGGAAATGTTAACAATCGTATAATGAGTGCCACCTATCAAACCGTTAGCATGCTATCGATATATCGACCTAGACTTGAACCAAAGCGAAGTGTCGTAAGCCCACGTTGTAGAGATTCATCAAGTTGTTTGATCGTATTATGTCATGCGTAAACAAAACTAAGTCAGATCCGCATAAATTAATGCCAAAAGCTCATATAGGTTTGTCGCTATTTGCATAAAGACGAGCGATTCGCATATTTAAGAGTCCAATACCGCATCCGATACCGGGCCAATAGCAATTGTATTGAAATCATGGCCAAGAGTTTTTCACACATTTTACGGCGTGTCTGTCTGCCGGATGTTTTAATGCGAGTATTCGCAGTCAGTTTATATGATAATGATGAATGCGATTTTGTTCGCTACTTAGTATGTGCTGTTATTTATTGTGATTAGCGAGTTGAAATTATTGAAATTTGCAATTAGTTAAATTAAAATATCCAACACTTAGAGTCAACCAGGCGTTGCCAAGCCCGAAAAACAAGGTGAGAAATGACAGTTGACCCTGGGTTCTATTTAAAGGCTCGCTCAGCTCTTTGCCCTCCCTATATACATAGAGAATGATTTCGTTTACATAACAGATAATCGCGACAAGTAACATGTACTATTCATATAATGGCGAATTTCACTTCAAGTCAATCTTTGTTGCTGCTGCTCGCCCAAGTGCAATTAACACACGAAACTTATAAGCATGACGTGTGCTCATTTTTTGCAGAAATTGCAGTTTAAAGTAAATTACCGAAAGAGTTGCATTACGAAGAATGCATTTTATTGCATGAGGGAAATTTCACATCTTCAAATGTCACCCCCTTCATTCCCTATTGTGAAACAACATTTGATGTAGGTTGAATACCCGTTAAGCTTTGTTGGTATATGGCTTGTGATGACTCTTACCAATAGCTAGAAAAAGTAACAAGTTGTGAGTGCGAATATGATATAAGTAAAGTCAGTACTTTGTTTATCATAAGTTGCAATTTTAAGCACGAAATGGGCTTACCATAACCGCTGTGATATCACAAATAGACTGCTATGCTATCCTGTTTAACAAAACTTCTATCGTATATTATTCTATTCTCTCATATTCTATCTACTAGTTCTGCTTAGCCTTTTCTATCTTAATATATTCTATTCCATTCAAGTCCATCCTTTCCCCTTATTTTTTTTATAGAAAAGAAAATAGTAATATCACGCTGAAGTTCCTTTAAAATTATAATAATAACAAGCACACATAGCGCAAAGTCGCATGCAACCACACATACGCTCGCGCTGCTCCCCCCTTACCTAGTACAAGGAATTGAATCTTGAATATCTCCGGTGTTTATTATCCGATTGAGCCACAATTCACAGCACGGATAAAGATTATCATAAGAATTTCGTATGCCAAAACACAAGTTTGTATCTTTAAAATTGTGGGCGTGGCAGTTTTTCGCTGTTTTTGGGGGAGGGGGGGAGGTATCAAAAATCTAAAACAAACTTGATCTGCTTGCGCTATAGGGGCATCTAACTGCCAAATATGATGTCTCTAGCTCTTACAGTTTCCGAGATCTAGGTGTTCATACGGACGGACAGACAGACGGACAGACGGACAGACGGACAGACAGACAGACGGACAGACGGACATGGCTAGATCGACTCAGCTCGTCGTCCTGATCAAGAATATATATACTTTATGGGGTCTGCCACGCCTCCTTCTGCCTGTTACATACATTTCGGACTTGCACAATCTTAATAGACCCTTTTGTACTTTTTTAAAGTACAGGGTCTAAAAATATATTACATACGTCTGAAATTATTATCACTTTAAAATGTTTTTATTGATTAGTGAAATTGATATTTTACTTTTTTGATTCACATACAAAAAACCAAATATTTATTTACACTGCTTTTTCTCTATATGAGGTTTTTAAATTTTAAACTACATAAGTAAATTAGTTACTGCCTTTGCCAGATAGAACAGAAATGAATTAAAGTGTGTAATGCTTAAGACTGTTACTTAAGCCAAGTCGTTTAGCCATTCTTTTAAGTAAAGTGTATGTATACTATATGTATATATCCCTATTATATAATAATTATTTTAAATAATCGCAATTTAAATTGTGCACTCAAATTAATTTTAATACCGGACTCTTAAGCTGCTAATCTTTTTAATTATCTTTGCGTATAAAATGCATTAGAAATGGCCATAAAAGTAAATTTAGTATAACATACATATATATTGTGAAACAATATATATATATTATTAGTGTTAGTATAGAGTACAGATAACTTGATAACTCAGGCCCAGAAAGTTCTTCTTTATGCATATAAGAATAAACTGTCATTGTGTAGATTATTTAAAGGTCATTCTCATAACTATAACGATTGAAACAATATATTCATATTATTATTGTTATTATATAGTAAAGATGTCTTGATAATTCAGTTCCAGAAAGTTCTACTTCAATTATATACATATAAGATGAAGCTCCCATTGTGTAGACTAGTATATCGGCTATTTAAAACTCATGCTCAAAACCACTGCGATTGCCAGATCAGCAACGGAAACCATAAAGAAACCAAGAAACGAACTGAATGTTCTTGAAACGTTCAAAGTCAACCAGTTTTGTTGTTGTCTCTTATATAAGTAAGCCATAAAACATAAAACAATGCAGTATTTGGCCAAGACAGAAGACAGTCAAGTGTTGATTGTAATTATTTCTCTTGTTTATTTGATTTTGTTTTTTGTTTTGCTTTGCTTTGAATTGGTTTGAAATTCAGTTCCGTTTTGGGGACTTTACAATTGCTTTTTTGATCGTCGTAAACCCATTTAGCTGAGCGATAAAAAGCTTGTAGCTGCACTTAATACTATGACTCACATGGCACTCGGATCCGACCAGCTGAAATGCCGTTTAATCCTTTCAAAATCCAATACAGGCTGCTGATGTTGCTGCTGCGAATGCTGATGTTGCTGTTGCTGCTGCTGTTGCTGCAGGCTCAAGGTTGTCTCTTTCTTAGGTGCCATTGTGGTAGGCTTCTTCGCTGTGTGTACGTGCGTGTGTGTTGATATCTTTCTCTTGTTTAAGGAGCCGGCACAGCACGCGCACTCTGCCGCTGGTCAATGGCTGTGTGTATATTTTGCGGAGGCGAGTATTAGCTAGAAATAGTTGCACAACTGGTTTTTTACCTAGTAAACGATCGTGTTTTGTTTTTGTATTTCAATCTTTCGATCTGTACACTTTGTTTCGTTTATTATATGCAGAGAAATACGGAGAGCGGCACAGAGAGCAAAAGCAGATTCGCGCACAGTGCAGAAACAAAAGACTTAAGCGACGAACTTCATATTCACAGCGTATTAGTAACTTATAAAAAAGCTTCGATTGTTGATGCGATTATTGTTGTTGCTGCTTTACTTAATCGCAAAGTTTGCTTTGGCCTAGTGTTTCTGCCAGCGAACAGCTGTCCCAGCCACGAGGCGTTGGATCACAATGTGGACGAAGACGGACGACGGATTACGACTGCGATAACGATGATGCTCAGCAGCGTGAAGGCAACGGTAATGACTGCGGCAGCGACGCAAGCAGAGGGAATGTTAAACGCACACTGGGCACAACACGTAATTGAGTTTAATGCACAATTGTTTGTTTACATGCATATAAATTTTATTATTATCTATTTTCCACTTCTTCTATTTGTCTTTTTTATTGCGCCGCTGCTGCCTGAACGCGCCGAAGTTGAAAACGAAACTGAAAGCACACGCGCCGCGCACTAGAGACAAGTGCTGCCAAAAAGCATACCAAAACGGATGGCAGCACAGCGAAGAGAGCGAAAAGGTAGCGAGAGCGAGGAATAGGCAGCGAATTAGGCGCAGCAGAGCTGCAACATGACTTAACGAATGAGAGAGGCTAGAGCAGGCACAGTTTTCTCATAGGTGAGTTGCAAGTACCCACAACAACAATAACAAGGCAACGAACTCGTTTTGCCTATAAGGAACTCAGAAGAAAACAAAAACTATTACATGCAAAACATAAAACAAACTCGAAATTTTTACATTTATTTTATGTGATAAAAGAGTGGAGTATATACATACATACGCTACTGCCCGAAATTGAGGTTTGATATGTCTAGGTTTGACTCTATAATAATTGTTCAAAAATCAGTCAGTCAGACAATAGAGTTTCATATAGAAAGATCAACTACTATAACATGAATAATAAAAATTATATTTTTATTATTTTAAAAATAATGCAAATAATATGAATTAAATTATTATTATTACAATATAAATCCGATTAATAAATACATATTTTATTAAATATAAGTTAATAGTACTAAGACAATTGAATATTTTATTTTATCTACACAATATTTTAGTTAAACACAGATGAATCTAATTAAAATAAATCAGCCTTTTTGCAATGGCTACTCAAATAATATAGTTAGTTTATTTTTAGAGCTCATTCAACACTGCAAATAAATAAGTAAATGAATTTGAATAAAATGAAATGCAGTTACACGACAGTTCACACTAGCCCATATATCACGTAATTAAAAATAATTTATTTACACAAATCGCTGTCTTAACTTATTATGCATAATAGTGTGTACCATATAAATATACATTATTCTATAATATACAATTGATATTCATACAAGTTGACAGTATTTTTCCAGTGCATCTGTTTATCATTTTAAAGATTTATGAGTGCATCGGGCGATAGATAACACCAGTAGCTGCTGTCAGCAATGACACCCACTGTGCGAGCATTTAACGATGCTCATTTCATGCCACTTCATTAAGGCCTAAGCTCAATGCCGTTAAATTGCACTGGGCAGTTAAACAACGAGCCTAGAGGGGCCTACGAACTGTCTGCCAATTACGTGGTTTTAGTGTCAAATTAGTAACAAAAAAGAGATAACAAGCAGAGCAGAGCAATCGGTAATCAACTTTGCTGAACTGCGTTGAACTCTGTGAGCCTCTTATCAAACATTGGCCCAAAGATGCCTCTTTGGTTTGCCTGTTGTAGGGTATTAAACGGTGAAATTGAACCGCAATGAACTTTAACGTTAATTCGTTTAACAACAATTTTTTTTATATATTTTTTTCTTTTTGTTTTTTTTTTTATGCCGGTGAAAACTTTTCTTTGGATATGCTTAATTCACACATTTCCGTCAACGTGCCGGGGCGTGATGTGATGAAGCGAAATTAAGTAGAAAATCGCATGCTGTGTGATTCACAGATATTGATTGTTATTATTATACCTGATGGTGTGTCAAATTTGGCCCAATCGTTGTAGACAACACCTTATATAATCGATTCGAAGTGATTGCATTTCTTTCCTATTGCATTTTATGCTAATTGTGTGTACACTTCAACATCAAGAAGTCCAGCGCATTGTGGAGCCAGTGAAAGCGTTTGCATGCCAAAGTCTTGCGCAAATTGCAGTAGATACACACACGCACATACACATCTATTTGATACCCTACAGTCATGGCAACTAGGTAAAAGGGTATACGCATTTTGGATAGAAACAAGCACAAGGCTCATCTGCAATCATGATGGCATTGAATTAGGTCATGCAGTCTGAAGAAACTAAAAGGCTAGCAGTATAAATAAAGAGAGCCTCAAAGGAAATTAATACTAAATTTGGTATGTAGTTAGACTCATTCAAGACTCTTTATTAGAATAGATATGAGCTTAAAACTTCTCAAAGATGTAGCTGGACATTCTATGAACATGTGCTGTAAATTTCAAGCTGATTACATAATAATCACTAAAGTTATTGAAGTAACAGTTTGACTAGTCGGGGAAAGAAAAGAGGCTAGCGCCATCTAGCGACATTATTGTATTAAACGGACAAATACGCAGTATGCAAACTGTCGATGGCATCCGACTGTAACGCCGTGTTTGTTATTCGAATATTTATTTCATTTGCAATGAATTTTAATTGGTATGCAAACAGCCAAACAAAACGTCAAACATGATATAAAACAGAAATTAAAATAAAACAAAAGCTTAATGCAAAGCAAAGCAAAACAAAGCCAAACAAAACAAAAGAAAAGATTTGATGTAAAACAATGACGCAGTCGTTGCTCTCCCACCAAAACTCTTTTTATCATTTCTCTTTGTCGCAGTGCAGCTTTCGTCTAGAAGACCGACAAACAGACAGACTTACAGACAGTTACGGACTTCATTCAGTTACCTCATCGAGACGGGCGTTGAAGTTGTCGAATTGCAACTACTACTATTATGGCCACGGGCTGCGACGCTGACAGCGACGTCGGCAGCTGCTGTGGTTGGCGGCTGGCGGTGTAAATGAAAAGTCAATGAAGCGGCTAACAAAACGTAGCACAGAGACGAGACGAATGGCTTGGCCAAAGAAAAGAGTCGGCTAAAAGTGGCGCATAAAAAGAAAGTTCAATTTATACCTGTTGTTTTTTTTTTATATATATATTTTTCTTTTTTGGGTTTTGATGTTTGTTGTGTGCTTTTGTGTGTGTGTGCGGTTTGGTTTATTTTTTTTTCGTATTTCTTTTTCATTTGCTTAAGAGCAATTGATATGAGCTAACAAGCAGAGTTGCCGGCTGGACAAACAGTTGGTCGGAACACGTTAACATTCACTAAGGAAACGGTAGCAAAACTCATGCACAGCATTTAAATGCAATCGACGCATTTGATAATTGCCCAAGTAATCGAACACAAGCACAAACAGAAATAAAAGTGAAAAAAATAGTAACCGAAAAAGTTGTTAATGCTGCTTTTGTTGGCGCTTTTTTTTTAGCGCGAATCAAGCTAAAATTGCAACATTTGGCCAAACGGCGTCAAAGAATTTGTGTCATGCGCTTGCACAATGACCACACAAACGCTAATGCACACACACACACACACACACACACTCACATGCACACACAGATAGTTAGTTACTTGGTCCAGTGCATGGGGCGTATGAGCAATGTGTTGACGACGAGGGCAAACAGAAACCGTTGAGCAGCGACCAGACCAGACCAGAAGAAGTAAAACAGCAAAATCACAAAATCGCAAAAGTGTGTTGCATAATGGCTCTGACTGAAGCCGACTGAATCAACTTTGGCCAAAAGCCCACTTGACGGAAGTCAAGAAAACTACTTACTTACAGGCTACATAAAGATACAGATACAGATACATATAGTGGGTATGGTTGGGTATGCATTCCTATATAAATGCATTCAGGTTGGGTGGGAAAATGCTTGTCAAAAACGCTTGAAATGCAACCGTATAGTTGTTAATTGTAACAGGGAAATTTGGTGCGACAACAGTCAGTGTTATGTGGAGTAAGCCAATAAGTAAATTGGCCAAAAGCAACCGCACAACTAATAACAACAACAGCAACAGCAACACCAACAGACTGCGACAAATTGTCAACAACCACAATTGCAAGCACGCAACAACTGATATAATATTGGCAAATAACTATCCGGTTTTCAATGGAAAAATCATTGATGCAGGATGTTGTACATAAATTTGTTTTCAAATT
This sequence comes from Liodrosophila aerea, assembly GCA_035045005.1. Classification (NCBI taxonomy): domain Eukaryota; kingdom Metazoa; phylum Arthropoda; class Insecta; order Diptera; family Drosophilidae; genus Liodrosophila; species Liodrosophila aerea. The sequence continues at coordinate 179,648 of JAWNNL010000292.1, forward strand.
ACTTCAAATATTGCTGCTAATAATACTACTCATGCGCTGCAACTGCAATTGCTTAGAGTTTAGTTTATAATACACTGTTAACAATTCACACATTACACTGCAAGCGATAGTTATCGCGCTATTTTAACTTACTGCACGTTTCAATTATCTTTCATTCGAAAATTGTTAATTTAAAACGCGCGCGCTCATATAGTCGTACTGCTCTGTATTTGCAGTCGTTTCGCTCACACACAGCAGAGTTGCTGCAGCAATGGCGCCATCTGTGGACAATACACTCACTTTTGCATTTGCAACTGGGGCCATCTATGGAGTAAAACTGTTTGATTTAGTCACGCACATATTGATTACGCACAGATTGCTCTTATCGATATTTAAAATGTTCTTTTACAGAATATTAAATGAATGTTAAAAACTATTTAATTTATAGTTTTATATGATATGCAAAATAAGGCCTTAATTTAATTCGTTTTTCATTTGATATTGCTTATCGATAGACATCGATAGCTTTAAAAGTTCGACAGGGCAACTCTAGCCAAAAAGCCGCATTTTTTACGTAAAACTTTATTTTATTTGTAAATTCAACAAGTAATATATATTATTTATTGCAGTCTGAAGTATAATAACATAAAGCGGAAGCACGGATCAACTAATTAAAGCTGCAAAATGATCTACACAACGGCGCTGCTCTCGCGTGGTTCCATCATCGGTTCGCTAATCAGCAAAGTCAGGCAAGTTGTAGCCAAAAATCCAGATACTGCACATAAAAAAAACAATGAAATCAACAACAATCTCACACCTACTACGCCCATATCAACCACAAACAGACCATTGGCCGCTGCTGGCATTAGCAACAGTTCGGTGCATCAGTCAAAGACGCTGGAGGAGCAAGTCGGATTGCCACCACGACCCAAGAAGCCGCTGACTCCATACTTTCGTTTCATGCGGGAAATGCGGCCCAAAATGGTAGCCAAGGATCCGAAGAAGAGCACCATTGAAATTGTGCAAGAGCTGTCTCGTCAATGGGTCGATGCCGATGCCAAATTGAAGGCACGCTTGCAGTCAGAGTACAAAAAAGATCAGGAAGTCTATTTGGAGCTGCGTACCACATACGATTCCAAACTAACCGACGAGCAACGCGCCGGCATCAAACAGCTCAAGCAGGACATAAGCGATGCTAAAGAGCGCAAACAGTTACGCAAACGTGTCAAAGAGCTGGGACGTCCCAAGAAGCCCGCATCCGCCTTTCTGCGCTTTGTGGCCGTTGAGCGTACGAATACGCCGCAAACATCACAGCAAACCTATCGGGATTGGCATCAGAAGGCCACTGCCAAATGGACACGCCTCTCCGACAGCGAGAAGGCAGTCTATCTGCAGGAATCCCGCAAAGAGCTCGATCAGTACAAGTACGTAACCAATACATCTATATATAGATTCTATTTTCATATTGTTCTTTTGCCTTAAAGAAAAGCCATTTCTATTTGGGAGGAGAAAATGATTCGTTTGGGCCACATTGATGTTGTACGTCATGGCAATCTGATCGATCCCCCAGAGCCCAAGGCACGCAAAGCGCAAGCCCTGAAAGAGAAGTAGTCTGAGCCAGTTGCCATCAAACAAACAAATATTGTTTTTGATTTCCTGCATCTGTATTTGTTAAGATCCATTGCGTCTTGGCGCTTAAAAGTATAATAAGTTGGTTCCCACAGCTTCATTTAATGCTATGAAATCGTTTGTCATTATTCTTTTTATTAAAGAATGTAAATAGTTGCAGCATAATGTATTAAATATTTAACATTTTGAATGGAAATGGCAAATTAATTAAAACAAGTATGGAAAGAAAAATGTGAAATGAATTGGCCTACATAGGGTTAAACGTATATACTATATTGTATGTATCAATATGTCGGTCAGTATACACACAGATGTATTAAATTATAAAGCAATATCAGTTAAAATCAAGGACAAACATGGGCATCAGAGACATTTAGCAGGCCTCATGGGGTTAAGCAGTGAGCGTAAATTAAAAGGAATTCTCGGAAAAGAAGCTACACTTATACGTATAAGCTATGACTATTATGCAGTTTATTACCACACATATTATATGTACACTAATTGTCTACCAATAAACTATAATTAAATCTATGAACTAGAAAGATATTAGCCCACACGTGGCATTGCCTAATCGCCGTGCGCGTATAGCAACACGTGTCTGAGTCTTACGGGGTTAAGATCACACTGATTATATAGTTGATTTAACACGGTAATCGACACAGTTTTAATCTATCTGTGTAGATCACGGTAAACAAATATGTAATTTAATTTGTCACCTCAAATGCACAGAATAATAGTTACTCAATTGTAATAGGTACAGTCTAACTATATATATGTAAAAAGAAGAAATACTAGGCTAAGATTGCGCAGTGGCACAACCGAACGCTGCTTGAGTCTGCTGCCAAATGAACGATGTGCTCAGCCAGCGGAATTAGAATAGGCTTGAGTGGAGAATGAAGACAGCCATATTTGACTGGATGGCTGGAATGTTGGCTGAGTGGCATGTGCATTTCCAGTGGTCAGCAGTTTCGCTCGCTCGCGCAGTGAATTGTTCGCTCTCTCACTGATAACAATTTGATTTTATTGCTGCTCAATGGGCATGAAATTTGTTACTCTCTTGTTACTGTAGTCCCCGCTGTAGACTCAGTTTGTGACACTCTCCACTCTCGCCGGCTGCGTTGAGTTTTCTTCCAGTGAGAGCTATCTTGTGGATTTGTTGTTGTCGGCATCAACAGGTAGCAGAAAATTCATGGCTTACATTGCGTGTATCTGCCTTCTTGGCCAGGTAAGAGCGTGTGTGAGAGATACATAATAAACAAGCGTATAAGTTGCAGTTGAAGGATAGTAGCCGATGGCAGAATACCCTGTATCCTCTTCATATTTCATCTTAGGCCCAACAGATTTGAAGCCAACTTGATCTGCGGCTAGTACACCTAACTACATACCAAAAAGACTAGACAGAGGGATGACAGACAGGGCTCGATTGACTCAGCTCGTCATTCTGATCAAGACTCCTTCATTTCCACCAAGTTGTTATACCCTCTTAATCTAAGTTAAGGGCACAGGGTATAAATCTGAAACGCACTAATTGTGGCACAAACTGGAACTCAAACTGAAGCTGTTTTTACTTCATAGTTTCATAGCTCGATTGGCCGCCACATTCTTTAGCAAGAATTTGGAGTCTACTACCTCTGATTTTTGGCTAAATAACACGTTCTCGCACAATTGCGAAAGCCATATTGGCGAAACCTTGGGCTACTCTAAAGGCAACAAAACTACAAAATACAAAACACAACGACGACAAATAGTTGAGGAAAAAAAAAACACACAGAAAATATAAATAAAATCTAACTGTGTGCTTAGTCGGGCCAAGACGTATGCCCCCACCGGGCCAGGCCAATAAAATGTGTATAAACTTTTTCGGCAGCCAAATGACAACTTGTAGATACATACATTAAACAGCGAAGTAGTAGCGAGCGAGCGAGGCATGCTACTGCGGATGCCATTAAGCAGCTGATGTTGTTGCCTTGGCCAGGCCAGGAGCAGGGACAGGGGCAGAGGCAGCTGCTGCATGCACCTGAACTGTGTGCATACATATGTATGTATGTATATGAGTTTGTATGTAGGTAAATAAAACATTCATCTAATGTTCTGAGCTGGGCGGCAGTCGAGTGGAACCGTTTATACTAGTATTGTGGATTTGGTAGCTGATTATTAGCCAGTTTCATTGTGCTAGTTGTTGCTGTTGCTGCTGCTTATTATATACATTATTAGCCCATAACAACGCCTTTGCTTCCCCCCTGCTTGGGCCATGCTTGGAGGCCAGCATGTTGTTGAGATTGCACAATGGAAGTTCTTCGAAATCATGGCTAAAATAATATAAGAGTCTGCTGCAGTTGGTATTACAATGTTTTCATTTTCGTTTTATTATAACACAACAATTTGGTACATTAAATTTATCTCAATGCTAGCGATCCCCAGCTACAGTAAGTCAATAGCAATATCAACTTACTTCACACTCTTGGGATTCGTTCTTTACAGTACATATACAAAATTACAGTTGCTAAACCTTAGGAGCTACAAAAAATATTTACACACAACTTGATGTTTTCAGTATGGAACATACATATACAGTGAAAGAATTTCGAATCGACATACGTATGTATATAGACAATAATTTAATACTCGTACAATGGGCAATGAATTCGTGATGCTGATGCGGATGCTGAACTTAAATTGTGCATATAAAATTAAAAGGCCATATGAAGTAGTGTACAAAAAGTAAAAACCCAAACTAAACTCTAATGAATGTGCGCTATTTCGCATGTTCACGGTTTTCCTACTATTCCGGCCGCTTACTTCATGTGGTAAAGTCCAAAGAATTTTTAATTGTGTATGCAAAATCACCATAATTTGCTAAAGAGAAATACCACAAGGCAGCCCAGCCGTTTAGCCTCGCTTGCCATTCGACTGGGCATGACTATCCTCTGAGGGTGGACGCACCCAGCCGCCATAGCGACGCTCCATTTCACGCGCCACTGCCAGGCAGAGATGATCCTGGCCGGGATTGGCCACCACCTGAATGCCCATGGGCAGATTGCGGCGGTCTAGGCCAATCATGCAATTGGTTACGGGCAGGCCGAGCGTATTGAATATGGCCATGTACATGGGCTCCAGGAGCTTGTGATAGATCTGATAATGCTGGTGTGCGGTATTCGGGAATGTGGGATAGAGGAAGACACCGTCTGTGCCGAGCAGCTCCTTGAATTCAGTCTTGAGCGCCTCGATAATGCTGGCCAGATGTTTGTGCCGTGAATTCGGAATGATCTTCATGAAATTCTGCAGATGTCCAAAGATCACCGAGGGCAATATGCTGTCGGAGCAGCCAAAGAAATACTTGACCGTCTCCTTGCATACCGTTTTGGGCTCCTCACCCTCCTCGGTCTTGTGGTAAATGGTCTCAATGTTCTTCATGGTCAACATGGCCGACAGCGAGATGTCCAGAGACCATTTCATTTTGCGTATATTTACGCGTTTCGCATTGAAATCGCTGGCCACACGATTGATGGCCGCATGCAGATCCCGACTCAGTGGACGCATCATGCCCGAGGGACCATCGTTGTCCATGAAGAAGAAACGTATGCCATGCGCACTGATCTCTTTGTCCAATGTCAGCTTGGGTCCAGTCGGATCACTCATGCACTTCAGTAACAGTGGCAAATCCTTGGCATAGCGTGTCATGGGCGCAATGGTGAAGAAGTCACCCCATTTTGGAAAATCGCTGGTCGGATGATGACCACGGAATGAGACGGCATACGGTGTGGGTTTGTGGCCCCAAATGCCACTAAACATGGCCGGCAAACGGGATGAGCCGCCAATGTCGGAGGTGAGGCCCAGCAGAGAGGCGCCACTGGCCAGCAGCGCTGCCTCACCACCAGATGAACCGCCTGGTGTACGCTTCAAATCATAGGGATTCTTCGTCTGCCCCGTCACATTGTTGTACGTCTCCCAGAGCAGGCACAGCTCTGGCGTGTTGGAGACCAGCATAATGATGCCACCGCAGCGTTTGATCTGCTCTACAACTGGTGCATCGGATTTAGCAATCTGTGGCGTCTTGAAGACACGACCCGCCTGATTGGTCAAGCCCTTGACTGCAATGCTCTCCTTGACTGTCACCGGTATGCCCAGCAATGGGGTAAGCTCCTCCATGGACTCGATGCTGTTGATGCCCATGGCAATGACATTGTCAATCTCACGCGCCTCCTCCAGTGCCTCCTCGAAGCGATCCTGCACAATGGCATTGATCAATGGATTTACCTGCAAGACATAATCCATAATCACATCAGGAACTGCTCACTCGGGTATATAGCTATCGTCTTACCTGCCGACATCGTTCTATATAGGCCTCAACGACTTCTTCGCTTTTAATCTGCAATTTAAAGATATAAACAAAATGTTATTTAAAGCAATCTCTTGATCGTTTCCGCATCTTCATAACTATTTTATCCATGTTGTTTCTGCCCCGATAAACATTTTATTGTTTCACTCTTGTCATTTTAATTGTTTGTGAGAACCAAACGACAGACGATCAACGACTTCAGCAACAACAAAAGCAATTTATGTTAAATTGAAATCAATAAAAATTCACATTCATTGCAATTGTCTGACCGACCAAGGCGTGCGGCATGGCGTATGAGTAATCTTTGGATTTTCAATTGGGAAATACAACACGAAATTCAACACAACATTTGATGTATATAATTTATATAGAAAATTAACTAAATGAAAAAGCGCTTTCAATATTTTCAGCATGTAATTGTTATAGTTTTTTTTATAGTAAAAGTCGGTTTTAGTATGTCAAGAATAAATTAATTAAAACCAAATTAATAACAAAGCTAAAAGTTACAGTAATTGATTGCAAGAGTAAATTTATACTGAATGTTATACTGAGTTTATATTTGAACTATAATCTATCTAAAACAAATTTTACTCTGCAGTAAAAATAAAGATTGATTTATGTCCGAAATACTTGATTTGTTTCCCTCGGTGCATAAATGTTGAAACCTAATTCGTCAGAGCTTGGATTAGTTGGAATGATTTATATGGTCACAAAATGTATCATAAACTTAAAGAATTTCGGAAGTTTGCTTTGATTTATCAGATTAAAAATTTGAAATTTTTTTATGGCAAAACGTTTTAGATTAATCGCTGAGACAAGCTTAAAGCCGAGCCGAAATGTAATACGCATATAGCAACATTGCTATTTCCGCCATAAATAGAATAAATTATAATAGTAGTAGCATAAAGTATTGAACTAAATAGCGGAATGTGGTTGTTCAACATATCTACATACAAATACTAAGACTGCATTAACAATTGCAAGTCTGAATCAAATGTAAATTATTTAATATCATTTCAGTTACCTGCCTCATTTCAATGCCTGCAAATTGAAGTTACATTGAGAAATTCACCGCATCAACTATTTTTGCTTAAGTGCAGTGCACACACGCGCACACACACACACACACACACACACATGAGTAATAACACGTTCATACATACAAACACATGTATGTATGTATGTATCATTAATTTTAAGGCTACTTGACTTTTTCAATGACTTCCAGTGTAATAATAAATCAGAAGCTGCAACAACTGAAACTGAAACTAAGACTGGGGGAGGAGGCATAAAGCAGATACTGATAAAAGTAAATACTTAAAAGACATACCACACGCACACACACACACACACACACACACGCAGTTACATTTACAAGACTCTGAGCCAGCTTTAGAGCTCCCAAGAGAGTTGAACAGTGACCCAAAAGCAAGCGAATTTAATTAAAGCTTTTAAGTGGAAATGATGCGTTGACTTTGTTAACGCTCTGTAACTAACATGGGTCTTATATACACTATATAATACAATTGTTTGTAATACAACAAAAGGAACTAGATACACACGTAAGTATCTATTGCTATAAGCAAACTGAAGGCATCAAATTTAATATTTTTAATATTTATTTTCATGTTATGTATGTATAACCATGCATGACTTTTGTGTACATTTATCCTAGTTATTTGTCACAGTGTAACATGAGCTGCACGTGCTGAAGACATCTTGATAGGGCGACACACAGACACAGTTAAAGGATAAATGATGAGTAATAAGTCAAAACAAGTAAAACCAGTCAGCATTTCCCTTACATGTCGATCTCTATTCAATTGTATTGATGCCAGATATAAGTGTATAAAAAAGTAAAAGGAAACTCTACGGTATGTTTTCAAATGCAAAACATACCATTGCAATGGTATACTACCAATGAATGTATACAAGTATGTAAATGTTTAGCAAATTATGTAGAACTTGTGCTATAAATGCTCAAGTTTTGCCATAAATTCTTACTGACTGCCGATAATAGTATTAAATATGTCAAGTTTGATTAATTTTACGTTAAATTTAAAGCAGTTAAAATACGTTATACTATGTGAAGATAGAATCGCAACTCACTCTTACTATTAGACAAAACTAGTACGCATATATTGTGTATACAGTATACATCATTTTCATATACACGCTAGATATGCACTGAGAAAAAAATCAAGTATTTTGGGAATAGAAGTTAGTTGAGCACAAAATTACTAAAAAATAAGTATTCAAGTCTAAGTAAGTGCCTAATTCTTCAGTTAAGATATTAAGTACTTTATTTTATTATATTAAATAAAATCGTTTTAATTGCAATCTAACTTTCTTTCGCAGCGTATAATTACCACAGTTCATGACCTCATTTATAGCATAAATAAATCTTAGTTTCAGTAATTAAGCAGAATATTGTCAGTGCTGTTGCTCTATCTAAGTATAGTTCAGACGACGACCCGGTCACACATAGACACATAGAGATGTCATACATAGATACATACAGATACATACAGATACATACAGATACATACAGATACACACACGCACTGTCAAAAACAGCACGACTAGTTTGGGACCGAAAACTGAAAACAATTTTAATGTTAAAGTGTAGCGCAGTTAACAAAACAAAAACAAACCATACATACATATGTACATATAGTATATTTATAAGTATGTGTATTTGCGTAAGCCATGTGTGGCAATCTGACAATGAAACTACAACAATAACTAAAAAATTATAATTAAAATAATAATTTTTTTTAAGCATTTGCTGCAAACGTGCAGTAAAATGTAAACAAACAAGAGAGCTTATAAAAACAATTATGATAAATAAAAGAGATACGCAATTCATAAGAGTTTAGCTTAGTTGGTAGTATCGCTCGATAAGGTCTGTCGAATAATGACCTTATATGCTAGCTGCTTTTGTGTATATAGACCAACGATCGTACAACTATAGCCGGGCAAACATTTATAAGATTGCAATGCGAATGCTTTTGAGATACTCTATACTTAAGTGCAGCATTCATCATCTATCTGAGATGCTATTGATAAGGCTAAAATACAATTAGGCCCTGTTCAGGCCAGGCTGGTTTCTAGGCCGTCAATTTGCCAATTACTACTCATGCCTAACATTTCTGCAACTTTTGGGGCAGGTGTGGATGTTGGTTTTGAAACTACAAACTCAAGTTTATAATCAAATGCTTTGTTTGAGCAAAAACCTACTTGGATGAGTAACAGACTAAATATACATATGTATGTATGTAGGTCTTTTGTTTATAACAGCTCATTTGATTCCCTTGCAATAACTGAAATTGAAATCTTTAAAAAAATACACAACTTAAAAAAACCAGACAAAAATCGCTAGCAATTGAGAAATAACTAAACAAAATTTTACTTTAATTCAAAAAAAGATATTTAGATATTTATGCAGACAGATAGACAATCTATGTATGTACTATCGAGACTGTACCGAAAGTATACGACTACAATTTGCTCTACAACATAATTACTACTTTTACTATTTCGTTGAGTTGTATTTACAGTCGATTAAACTTTTCAAACCGGATAAAAAGTTAGCTTATAAAAAACTGTAGAATAATGAAATTGAAACATTAATTAACTAACGTCTAAGTAGCTTAGTTCTAAGTGCTTGAGTTTGTCATTTTTCATATGCCTAATTAAGTATAATATATACTCAATTTATGCGGAAAGTTTTGTCTAGATAGCGCAATGCGTAGAACAGTTTCTATATTCGAAACCGACTCTCTTTCGATACAGGGTATCGTAGTACCAGTTACGCTCAACTTTCTTAGCTATTCCTCAAAATATACTGCAATCTGATAATACACTCTATCGAATTGCATTATGAATATGAATACAATTAATAAGAATTATACTTCGATATGTTTTCCACTCTTGCCACTTTTCATAGAAGTGATTTTCTCAAGCTAACTGCTGAATATAAACTCAGAGAGCATAAAAAGTTGAGTGAAGCGAAATCGTTTGCCTAATTGAAACTTAAGAGGGGCATTTGACTTGTGCCACTCCGCTTTTAGCATATGAAAAGTAAAATCTTTTATAGTATTTCTACGGCAAAGGTTGACACTGTTGACACCCGTAGCATGACCCGTTCATGGGGCGTCGACATGGCTGTACACGATGGCCATCAATGGCTTTTGGAGTTGGGTTGCCACAGCTTTGCCACAAAGTATCTAATAGATGTGGCAACCGCACTGAGTGGACTCTTGTTGTTGCTGTTGTGCTGTTTGGGCGCGTGTGTGCATTAAGTGGACTGTCCATTCGTCTATCTATCCATGTATGTATGTATGTATGTGTCTGGCTATTGATTTTGCAAGATTTCGCCAGCACCAATTTTTTGAGGTGCGTTCGTTTTGAGGTTTCATATAATTTGATTTCATTTATTTTTGCGCAAATTCAACAAGATAGAGTCTGACAGAGTCTGTGGCTTACCTTTCGGGTGCGAATGAGTTTGGCCAGATCGACAGCAGGTATTTCCAGTAGATGACTTCGTATGGGGGGCAGCTTGCGCCGTATCACCTTGATGTTGGTGTAACGGCTGTAGGGCACCACAAACCAGCTGAAGACAATCATGGCCGAACGCAAGAAGCGCCGCATGATGTACCCCAGGATCCTGGAACACAGTAGCACAGCAATTTTGACGGCTTTTATTTGGACTCGATGTTAAAATTATAAACAAATTTTCAATGGTGTATCCAAAGTGTAGATACACAGATGCAGATACACAGATACAGATACAGATATAGCAACGGGCACGAACAAGGCAAGTTAACACGAACGAACAGGTTGGCCAACTAGCGACAGGATTGTGCAATATGCAGCTGGCACGCTCAGCACTGCCTGCAATTGCAGCGACGCCGACGTTGACGTTGACGTCGACGGCAGCGGCAGCAGCAGCGGCTGCTGCGATTTTTGCGCTTGCACAATTCACTCAAGCACACGACGTTCAATGGAAGCGATGGCTGCGTTAAAGGCGATGGCTTAATAATTTTTCTTTAGTGTTTTTTTATTCCTTTACTTTTTCAGCTTCAGTTTGAACAGTTGGCTAAGAGCTAATGATGATCTTTCCTAAGACGCACTGCATCTTGTGCTAGCTAATCAATCTGATGGATACGTTGTTGATATTGGAATTTTCGTTGTAAACCGCTCAACTAGTTTTCGCAGTGAATGGCGCTGGACTGTGGGCGCATTTGAATGCGCTCTGGACGCATGCGAAACGTTTCACTTTCTTTCATTTTGTAACACATACAAATGGCGCCCTTTTTCGCTTTTGTTGCTGCTTTTGTTTCTGTTTTGTTCGCCTCTTATCACAACTTTTGTTTGCTTTCCACTGAACTTTTCATCTGCAATCAGATGAGACAACAACAGCGCAGACTGAGATCGATCAACCGCATCAACGAACAGACGTATAACCGGACCAGCGAAGTGCTTCATACGACGTGCACTAAGCAAATAACTGAGCAGCGAGAGCTTCGTCTAGCATTTAAAGCGCTTCTCAGTCCAAGCCGACTGAAGCCGAGCCGAGCTGCAGAGCTTTAACCGGTTCGCCTCTCTACCCAAAGAGCAGCTGCTCTTAAATTAATATGCGTGAGCGGCTTGTAAATCACAAGAAATGCATCTTTATCAGTAATGTATCTGTGTCTGTTTTTGTAAATGTATCTATGTATCTGTAAATGCATCTGCATCTGTAGCTGTATTGGATTATGTATCTGTATCTTTGCCTATGTGCGTTATTCTATCAATGAGTGTATCTTCATCTGTATCTGTATCTATGTGGCTTTATCTATAAATGTGTCTGTATCTAAAAATGTATCTCTATTGTTAAATGGGTCTAAGTCTATATTTGTAAATGCATCTGTGAATGTATCAGTATTTGAATACGTCTCCATATCTGTATACTCCATATCTATACACTTAACTGTATCAATAAATGTATCTGTAACTATAATTATATGTGTAACTACATTTCTATCTCTAACTGTATCTGTAATTATTTTTTCAATTATATTTATAACTGTATCTGCAGTTCTGTCTGTGTCCGTATCAATTAGTACATCTAAATCAATAAATGTATCTTCATCTGTATCTGTATATATATGTTGCATTAATAAATATATCTGGAATGAATAAATATAAATATATCTATAAATGAATCTATAACTGTAGCAGTATCTGCACAGTGCCTCTATCTGCATCTGAAGCTCTTTCTGCATTTCTCTCTTCAGCTGTATCAACATCACTATATTCATATTTATCTGTGTCTATTTGAATTTATATTAATACCTAAATCAATATATAAATATAATACGTATGAATCAATACCTTCAAACCTGTACCTATAAATATATCTGTATTCGCCTTGCATCATATCTTATACACTATTTAATATGTGTTACAGCGTTATGCGTCAGAACCTTTAATGGACTTGTTATATTTCCGGCTAAACTGCAATTATATGCAAACTGTGAACTTGGGACTGTCTGGGCCTCGTTATTTGTACAATTGCTAAGAACTAATCTGGTTTATTTCGAAACGTGTTGTCTTAACTAAATAATTACAGGGATTACGTAGATCAATGGAAATCACACATTGCCTGCTAATTACTGTTAAGCTCAACGATCGCAGGCCCTGACTTTTGAGATTGGTCAAAAACAAACTGAGATCATCGGCAGTTAAAAAACTGCACAGTCAGCGTGCATTAAGATATTGATACAGTAGTTGGAAAACAAAACATCTCGTAAAATATGACGTGAGTCTGTGACAGTCAAGTGCACTCGACTGCAGGCTAATCAGAGAAGAACAAATGGAAAATATACTGTATCTCTTATAGCTACTATTATTCTAATTAATTATACCCGCTGAGAGGCTAATCAATGGTTACAGATTGGCATATTAAATATTGTTTAAAAGCAATAATTTTAGAATTCTATGCTGAGACCTATTAGAGCACTGATGCTTGACGCCTTTTAAACTATAATTTGGTCAATTTAGCTAAATGCTATTGTTTTGTGTTGGTTAGTAAACAACTGAATTTATTTCTACTTAGCTGCGTATTAAAATTGTTTTTTAATTGCGCAAACATTAGCGTCTAATGACACGACACTCGAGCATTTAAACTAACTAATTCCATTGGGGTATACATGGGGAGTACATGGAGGATACTTTTGAATTTAATGTGGCAAATTATAGTCGCCAAATTTATGCTATGGAAACACGCAACACCGTCTTAAAGGTGATTAAAGTATAGTAGTCAGGTTTTACTGCCAAGTCTTGCTACATCCTATAGAATGTCTGTAATTTTGTGGGGAAAAACACGGGGCCGGTTTAGTTTTGGGGAACAAGTTCAGGCCGGGAAACCCAGGTGACTTGACTGCAAGTAGAGCGCAGCGAATGTGAGAATTTTCAATTTGCATTTAAGAGAAATTTTAATGAATATCTTTTACTTGAAGAGCTCGCTGCAAAGTAAAGTCGTAAAGATAAGACTACGACTGTCTGTTATTGTCTTCACTCGTACATAAATATTTGCCGAGTTTTATCATAGCTAAGAGCAAGCGCTAAGAGAGTGCAAATTACTCTCTTAGATCGAGAAAGCTCCAGTATAATTTATATGCCTAATGCCTATGGTTCAGCTGATCAGTGAGCTGGAAAACTTTCCATAGAACAGAAGTAGAATTCAAGCAGAAGAGAACTGATCAAAACAATCAAATATTATAGTAGTAATTAAAGTATTTTGATTGATCAATTCCCATTAAATAAAAACTTGTTTCCCCCTTCTCCATGTGGGTGTTACGTTTGCGTCTCTCGTGTGTGGCTACCGCTGGCAAAAGCTTGAGAAGCTTTGCCACCGCCAGCCACAGCAGCAGCAATGTCAACCTTGACACAGTGGACACCGTGGATGAACGACATCCGCTGAAGGGCATACGCATTTTGGACTTAACCCGCATCGTAGCTGGACCCTATTGCACCATGGTACTGGGTGATCTTGGTGCCGAGGTGTTCAAAGTGGAACGACCACATTTTGGCGACGAGGCACGCAAATGGGGTCCTCCATTTCTGGAAGAGAGCGGAGATGCCACCTACTTTCTGTCGCAGAATCGGAATAAGCAGAGTGTCTGCATCGATTTGAAACGCGGCAGAGAAGTGATGCACGATCTGGTGACCCAGTGTGATGTGCTGGTAGAGAACTATGTGCCAGGCACATTGGAACGCTATGGCATGGCCTATGAGCAGGTGCGTCAAGTGAATCCACAACTTATCTACTGCACCATCAGTGGCTATGGCTCGGTGGGACCGTATGCCAAGAGACCCGGCTATGATGTCATCGCCTCCTCCATGGGCGGACTACTCCACATAACCGGTGAACGTGAGGGGCCGCCCAGCAAAGTGGGCGTGGCTGTTACAGATATTGCCACTGGGCTCTATGCACATGGCGCTATACTAGCGGCTCTGCTGCAGCGTCAGCGCACACAACGTGGCCAAAAGATCGATGTGAATCTGCTCTCCACCTGCTGCTCCCTGCTGATCAATGTGGCCAGCAACTATCTGAATGCGGGCACGGAAGCACACCGCTGGGGTACCGCTCACTCCAGCATTGTGCCATACCAGAGCTTTAAGACCCAGGATGGTTATCTCACCCTGGGTGCCGGCAGTGATGCACAGTTTACGGAGCTTTGCCAGCGTCTGGACATAGCTGATGTCGCTTCAAATGCTAAATTCAAAACCAACAAGAATCGTGTCCAGCATCGTGGAGAACTTGTCGATCTACTGACTCAGATAATTGCCAAAGATACGTCCAGAAACTGGATGCAGCGCTTTGAAGGCGCCTCCTTTGTGGTTGGCCCCGTCAATAATATACGCGAGGTGTTCGAGGATGAGCACATTGAGGCCATTGGCCTGGTCAAAACACTGCCTCATGCCCGTGACAAGAGCGTCAGAGTGGTCGGACCGCCGGTCGTCTACAGTGAAGCACGCAATGATGCACGCAGTGCGCCTCCAATGCTGGGCGAGCACACGGACGAGGTGCTGACCAAGGTGTTGGGTTATGGCAGCGATAAGATTGCCTCGTTGCGAAAAGAGGGTATTATACAGTGAACCCCATACTTAGCTACAGTAGAGGTACTCCTAACGGATTTTATGTGTTCGATTTACTATGGTAAAAGCAATCGATAGAATTTAACTCTTTCGTAATAAAAGTTATTTGATAAAATAAATAGCAAAAAAAAAATGTGTCTTTGTTGGCAAGTGTAGACAAACACAAATAGTTTTAACTCTAGAAGGAATTGCACCAGCTAAGATATTTTATACAATTAACAACAATATCTAAAACTAAACTAAGTCATGAATTTTCGATCAAAATTTAATTTATAACTTTTTAGAGATAATGAAATTGTGTATAAAAAAATAGCCACAATAGTATGCAAATAATAGTTAATGCTTGGCTCATAGTACAAATTCTAGTACAGATGTTTACTATTGCGATTCCCGTTATCTGCTGCTCTGTAATTTGTGTCTTTCTTTTCCATGGAAAAGTCAAACTCTTCCCCAATGGGAGACATTGGAGATCCGATGGTGGTGTCGGTAAATACTCTAAGAATACCTCTGACATCAGCTGAGATACTTTGCTAATCAACACACTAGCCCACTCCTATACCTTGGCAGCTTCTGGAGACGAGGCAGAAGGTCTACTTACTGATATTCTATTTGTCTATGCTGGTCATTGCTCTAAATATTATTGGGTGGTTAATATTCTTTCTGGTCTACACGCCAAACGAGAAGTATCGATGGAAGGAACCACTTTCAGGACCGCAGAAGAAAATACTTACCAAAAGCTGAGAAGATCCGCAAAGGCAATTATCGATTTTATCAAACTCAACACTGTTTACATGCGAAACCGGCAACGAAATGAAAAGAAAAACAAAAGGAAAGGATGGTAAACCAAACAGAAAAGACAACAGAAAGTAGGAGTACGGAAACGAAAAAACTCACTTTTGTTTTCCGTTATATTTATTTGTTTTATTATTATTTATTAAATAATTTGTTTGTTTAATAAATGTAAGTATTCTATTAGACGAATCGTTTCGTTGTTGATGGACTGCGAGTGCTACCGAAACTAACTCTAAACAGAGCCTATTTTTAACCTCCAGTTGATAGAGAACGAGATTTTCTTTTTTTCTGTGTGCGTTTCGATTTTTGTTTTGTTCGCGCGTATGGGTGTGTGTGTGTGTGCAAAGTTCACAAACCACAGCTGAGACACGCCAGCCAACCGCCGACACAATGACAACAACCCCCCGCCGCTCCCCTGGAACAGCTGCAACACCTCCACAGGCAAGGCCCAATGTACTTTGCTCATAGAAATCACTTTATTTGCATGTTCTGTGTACCATCATCGAGGCGAATAAGCGAGAGAGCCACATACATATGACAATGCGAAGAAGTGGGCAAGATAGCTAAATACAAAATAGTTACATTCCCACATCTATATGTATGCATGTATGTATGTACTTATTATGTACATATTTGTATTGGACGAGTTCACAGGTATGATGCGTACTAGTTGGGCAGCAGGTGGTAACAATTAGCCACAGTTAACTTTGTATGCAGGTAAACGACTCAATGATATAGCGCTAACAACGACTACTACAATACACTATAAAAAAGGCAGGAGTTAGACCTGAGAATGTCTTTACCTTTGTTGTGCGTACTAAATAAAGCAATAATAACATTTGTCAATTTTCAAAAAGAACAGAGACACAAACGCTAGCTAAATGTTGTTTTGGTGTGTTTAAAAACTCTATTCTTGTTGCGACCCGGATTGAGAGATGCGGTTTGAGCAAATGAAAGTTTGATTCGAACAAACTACCCATTTACTCTCTCTTGCGCTCTTTGATTTTGGCGCCATAATTAAGAAATGAAGCACAATAAACCAAAACAAAAAGCACCACTCTAACGCAATTTTTTGCTCAACGGCAGAGCTGCCAACTCGTACAGTGTTTTGGTATTTTTTAGAGTATTCTAGTAAAAGCCATAAGGTGCACATATTAAATAATAACAAATATTTCTCTGTGATACTGTCATATTATTATTTTAATTTTCAAAATGCCAGTGCCACGAAAACCTTCGTTTATTTCAAGAAATCTTATCACTGTCGTCATGATACCCTGCCTAATTGGCATACACATTGGATGGGGTATGCTGCAAGATAACCGCAAACTGGTTACCGAAGCTGAACAGATTGATATGCCACCTATCACGGTGAGTTGTTATAATATGAAAAGTTCGCATTTTATAACTAATTTATATTCTTGAGCAGTTGGCCAAGTACATGTGGAAGCGGGTGAGCGATGGAACCGGCGCTAAGACGGCAGACAGCAAAACGGAGAGCGCAGAGTGATTGAAAGAGAAAATTCAGCATAGATACTAGTTAATACTATTTATTGCATAGAATAAAATGCAGTAATTACATCTACAAGATTGTTAAACTTAATGTTATAAACTAAACACGTGAACGGATGACATGCATACACATAGACTTATGTATAATAAACTCTGATCTTATGGATATGAATGAAATCGTATAGATCCAGCAATTTCCATTGTTTTTTTTTTACAAAAGCATGCAAATATATCCTGTTTATTGTGTCAAAGCTGAATTGACAGTGAGATTGTCGAGCTGCGCATTGAACAGAACATCACTGATAAGCTTCTCGGCAATAATCCTCTGCGTATGATTTATGGTACGCAATTTACTGGCCACATTCACCCCAATGGCGTCGTACTCATCCTCATGGCGATGTGACGTGGTGGAGCCAGTTGTGTATGCATTTCCAAAAAGCGGCTGATAGTGGTCGCGTCCGATCTGAATGGTTGGCACAGGCTGCGAATGACCATTGGCCTGTTGAAGGTGCTGAAGCTGTTGCTGATGATGCTCAAGCGAGTTGACAGCCTGCGGATAAAGTGAAATTTTAGAAAATATTATATGGTTAAGAAGGCAAAACTTACTTGTTGTATTTCGCGCTGCGAATTAGAGTCCAGAGATGTGATTTCTAACACCTTCACCGCATGGCCACCGCTAGTAGTCGATAAGGATGTCTGTCCCGATGTGGCTACTAGGCGTTGATGCGTCTCTCCACTCACGTCATGATGTGCCTCATCCTTGACTAAAGCCACACAATCTGGTGTCACTGATATGGTGCTAATGGTAGTACCCTGGCTACTAACCACAACATTGTTGGCGTCAGCTATTTCAGACTCGACTTCTTCGGTTGATGTGGGCACAATAGTTTCAATGTGCGACTGTGTGTGTGTATCCTCCTCATAATCCATGGAGTCTTCGTCGTCAAAGTTAATATGCAATTCTCGCTTCGGCTTGCCAGCCAAATCGCCAGAGTGCCGTTTGGGCTTGTGGTCAGCTATGAAGAGCAATTTGTCGTAGTACCAGAGACGAGTCTCATAGTCACTTTTACAGCTGGACTTGCGAAACTCCCGACGAAAAGCAGATCGCAATGAATTGATTTTTCTTACGACCATGGCGCGATCTGGATTGGGCTCAACTTCTTTTAACTTTTCAACTAGCTTGTCGTATGCTTTGTTTCTGGACGCGTGGTTACTGTAGTCATGATGCTTCGGCTGCCAGAGGCATTCCTCCTGCTGATACTGATCTATAAACTCAGTAAGCCAATGTCGAGAATACGACCGCAAATCGTTTAAATTAGACACGTTCATCTTTATTAAACTATCAAATTTAATGGTTTTCGATGGTTTTGCAATTTTACTCATAGTGCGTCTACCGTGAAGTTGGCTGCAAGTGAAGTGGATTATTGCCAGACTGTACATACTGTACCACTTTCAAGATGTGGCAACTCCGAATTCTTAAACAACGCTGCAGCCCTGGTACATAAAGTTCTCGATGTTTGTTTTAAAAATGTGCCATAAACAAATAAAAAAAAAAGGGCCATATAGACTAAAAAAAACAATAAATTTTTTTACAAAACTTGCATTTGAATTTCGACGTTTTCGCCCCTCATAATTTACATAACAAAGAACGCACCCTTACAAGTTCGTGCGTTCCGGTGCGCAAGAGAACAAGTCTGTACGTTCCGGTGAGCACACGAACTCAAACATGTCTGCGAGCTGTTGTTGGTCAACCTAAAAATGTAAACAAGGCAAGTTGCAACTGAAAAAGGACACAACAGAATTTTTAAATTGAAGCGCTAAAGTGACCCATTATTGCAATTGCAAGTTTAGACCAAAGTATCAAAGTATATATATTTTTGATCAGGATAACCTGGTTCGTCGATATTGCTATGCCTATCTGTCCGTGTGTGTGAAGGCGTCGAACTCAGAGCTAAAAACAAATCAAGTTTATTTAAAATTGTGAATGCCACGGCTCTGCTTTACTTATTATTCAATATAAATAAATAACAAGCGCAAATTTGAGAAGAAGCATATTTTCCGTTCATCAAATTTATATATATTTTTTTGCGCAATTTTCTATCAAAAAATTTCATTAAAATCGTTAACAGAGTGCAATTCGCTTAACAGAGGCAACCAATGAGTATTTTAGGCGCGCAAAAAAGGTAAACAAAGCAAGTTGCATCGAGCGTAAAGCGAACAAACTAGCCACAACCCCAATCACTGCAATAATCCCCTAAATATTTTCAATAGCCTTCAGATGACAAATAAATCTGTTTTTGAGCTAAACAGAAGAAATTATATTATATATTTTCCAGACATTTTTTTAACAAGTTGAAGGCTATCTTAGCAACATAAAAGGCCAATTTAAGGAAAAAAAGTGTCACTGCACCAACACATAAAAAGTGCCAATTTTGGCTAAAAACGCCAAGTGTGGCAGCCGTGCGTAAAGTCCAAGTCGCGCGGCGGACGTTTATTATGTATTAAATAATAACAATTTCGTGTTGTTAAAAGTTTTACAACTAAATGAGAGAGGATTACAGAATTGCCAGTCACAGCTAGTGAGTGCATGTTTGTGCGCTGCAGCTCGGCATCATTGAATTGTTGCTGACATTATTGCTGCGTACCAGTTGGAATACGCAAAAATCTGTGTTAACAAAAACAAAGGTGCGTTATCGTTGCCTTGTCCTAGCAGCATATTTTAATGTTGCTTAAATTTAGATAATTATATAATGTGCACCACAAAAAAAAAGTGATTTTAAAGTGAAATGAAATATAATAGATAAAAAACAACAACTATTTTATTGCAAACGCTAAGTATTTCATATAAATACCTAGTATATATGCATACGTAAATATATGTATATACTGGCGCTTCATAACAGACTATAAAAATATGTAGCAACAGCTGTTCTTTGTACTGCTGGGTGGCAGTTCCAATCAGAATTCCGTCACAAATTGGTAAACAACAAACAACAACAAAAGCAAAAACGTATAAAAAGCAAATTCAACGGCAACAGCTATGTATGAGTGCGGCTACTACGCCATACTATAATTAATAAATATATAAATAGACCAATTGAGTTTATTAGTTGCACTATGCAAACATTATTGTGCCCCCAAGCAAAATTGAGCCGAGTGCAAAGTCCAGAACTATGAGTGAGTCTATTTATAGCCATGCTCAATCGAGTGTTAGAAAACAAGTGCGTGATAACTTGTGTGTGTTAGTGTGAGTGTGTGCGTGTGCCTGCATATAATTGTGGATCAGCGACAACCTTGACTGAGTGCAATAATACAACAAAGCTTAACGAACTTGTTTACATTCGCCATGCCGGCTGCAATTATGGCACTTTTTCCCCCTGCGACCGTCTGCCCCACAGCATCCACTTGACAGTGGGACGCACATGATTTGCCATCTATTTTGTAGTTGCTCTTTATTCCTGTCCAACAGCCGCTAACGGCTTAAGCTCCTTGACATGCTAGGGAATAATGAGTTAAAATACTTGCGTTAGCTTTAGAATTTTGCATTTTTGCTCGTATCTTTTAAAGAAAATTGTATCTCATATGGCAGGTCACACTGTTATCTTATCTGCCAGAGATAGTTTTTATCACAGCTTATAGCTGTAAATCTGCGCCTAATAATAAACGTTTTTCAAGGTGAAACTACGACATTCAACATCCATAGAATCGCACATGCGGAAACCAAGCTACAGGGGCGCACGTGGTGTTTACGGAATATATATATGTGAATATATATATATAGTATAGATAACTATGTATATGGATTTTGGAGGTGTGTGCTAGCTACACACACTCACTCAGCTTGTTAAACTTTAAAAAGTTTTGGTGATAATTTCTTGTTATTGTGGCATACGGTTTGTATCTACAACCGGTTTTTGTTCTTCAAAGAATATACATATGTGTATGTATATGTTTGTGTATTTATATTTACACATATAGTTATTAAAAAATTGTTTACCCCACAATTTGTTCAGTGAGTTGCTAATTAGGTCTAAACACAGCCTTTGGAGTTCTCGCATAATCCATAAAAAAACTTATCAAACACTAATTCAGTGACTCGCCTATCGAATCGGAGCAGTCCAAACAAAGTACAATTCCATATCTCATTTATAGATAATAAGTTAAAGGCGTTTTATGGCTATCAACCTGCCAAAGATGCGTTAATAGCCAAAAATTAACACAGACTCATTATATAATTAAATTATTGAAACACTGCCAAGAAAAATTAACGTGTGAAAATTTTAAAAATATTTTTCAATTATGAAACAATTGCGATGCTCGTGTCTCGTGTCGTGCTTTCGTTCTGTTTATAATAAATTTTTCCCTTAGTCAGTGTTATCAGTGTTATTATTATGCTGACACAGCCCGAGCACGCCTCAAACTGATAAGGGGGCTTTGGTGGAATCGCAAATTATTTCTTACCAATTTTGATAAGTTATTGCTGGGGCTTATCAGTGCGTATCAGTTCATAAGCTTAGTATTGCCGGCAGGATTATAATTAAAATCTATTTTAATGTTTTCTTTGTAGAGTCTGCCATGAGCCGCCTTATAGAGAAGCCCAACATTGCCATGTCCATTACAACCACAGGTAGTCAATTATCCAGCACAGTTGGCATTGCCACGGCCAACAATCCGGCAACAACAACCGGCGACACACCTGCTGCTACTCGAGATGAGGAAGAGCACAAGGTCGTAGCTCAAGTGCCAAAGGTGTCCACCGATGGCAGTCGCAATCAAAGCGCAAATGCTGAAGTTGGTAAGAGAAATATTCAGAAAAACATTACATTTGGTTGTCATGCGTTGTTTTTGAGTGTAGTAAATTAATATTTCTCATTTGATGTAATAGAGAAAAACAACTGAGATGTAATAGTTGATTTCTAAATTAAAAGTTTTAGCAACAATAGTTTACTCACTTATGAAAATATTATTGTCTACCTATGACAAGCTTGAATATGAAATTTCTAAGTAAGGAATAGATTTATTAAATATGCGAATGAACCCTGTCTTATTTTACAGGGCACAAACTGAACGATGTTGCCATCAGTCTGATAGCTGGCGCAGCAGCTGGAGCTCTGGCCAAGACCACCATTGCTCCGTTGGATCGTACGAAAATCAATTTTCAGATTCGTAAGGATGTGCCATTTTCCTTTAGCGCTTCGCTCATTTATCTGCGCAACACATATGCCAAAGAGGGAGTGCTGGCATTGTGGCGCGGCAACTCTGCAACAATGGCACGGATTATACCCTATGCAGCCATACAGTTCACATCGCACGAACAGTGGCGACGCATCCTCAAAGTGGACCAGAACGGAGCCAAGTAATTACTGAGCACACTCGGCGAAAATGCATCAATATACTTAATCTATTTTATTCACATTTCAGCACTAAGGGACGTCGATTTGTAGCGGGTTCACTGGCGGGCATTACATCGCAATCGCTGACTTATCCATTGGATTTGGCGCGTGCTCGCATGGCCGTGACGGACAGATATACAGGTTATCGCACGCTGCGACAGGTGTTTGCCAAAATCTGGGTGGAGGAGGGGCCCAGAACGTTGTTCCGTGGCTACTGGGCCACTGTTCTAGGTGTTATACCCTATGCCGGCACTTCGTTCTTTACCTACGAAACGCTTAAGCGTGAATACCATGGTAAGTGTTTGTTGTTTTAGAATTTGATACTGACTAATTCTTATAATTATTGCAGAAATAATTGGAAACACAAATCCAAATGCACTAGTGTCGCTGGTCTTTGGTGCAGTAGCAGGCGCAGCGGGTCAAACGGCGAGTTATCCGCTGGATATAGTGAGACGACGTATGCAAACGACACGAGTAAATCCAAATGCAGTCGAGCGCAGTCCAACGATACTGGAGACACTAATAAAAATTTATCGGTATGATTATAATGGGTTACATATGACGTACGTGATGCAAATACAAAATTCTTTTACATTCAACAGCGAGGAAGGCGTCAAGAATGGTTTTTATAAGGGACTGAGCATGAACTGGATTAAGGGTCCCATTGCTGTTGGCATTAGCTTCTCCACATATGATCTGATCAAGGCTTGGCTGAGGGAGTTGTCTCATTTGAAGCGTGGTCGGTCGGATAAGTAGTATTTGGCCTCCGAGATGGCCAGCGAGATTCGGCACACACAGACACCAAAAAAACTAAACCACGCACTGCTTTCGACCTTAAGCTAAAAGTTCAGAGTATGTAAGGATTTAGTGCAGCAGAATTGTTACATTGATATTTTTAGTTATTAATTGTGAGATAGTAATGATGAATACACAAACGCTTACTTTTGTTATTCAATGTAATTGATTTATTATTAACTCTTAAGCTGAATGTAAAACATACAATAAAACTATCTTTGTAAAGTTTCAAATGTAAAGCTCCTATTGCGGCCTGCACAATTGTTGCTTAATTTGTTACTCAACGCTACTACTTGGACAATAACTATTTCATGTGAAACACTAAATTATATTGTGTAGTTCAATTTTTGTAGTTCTTTACATTATCAAATATTGAATGTGTGTGAAATTCTGCTTATAGAATTATCACTGGTTGCTGGTGTAAATTGTATAAAATTGACGTTCTATTTATGTTTTCCGCTTAACTAATATTATACAAAACGTGTATGGATGTGTTTTTTTATTAGCAATAAAAATAAATGTGTATTATGATTTTCAACAAAATATTGTATAGGCATTTTTGAAATGTGCGCCATTCGCCGTATGCTACCGTCACTGATAACAGGTTATAAGATGGCAGCGCCAATGATGGGTTGCATTTTGATCACTTAACATTATAGGCACTGTTAACACTCGAAAATGAAAAGTGTGCCACAAATGAATAAAAAAGAAATACAGCGAATACATTGTTATAAATAATATTTCAACAATTAGAATCGATATAGATAAAACAGTAATTTGTATAACTACAAATTCTCTAACCAAATTTGCATTTGAATTTAGTTCCCGATCTATGTTAAATAACATAAGAAAGAAGATATGTCCCGCGCACAACAGAAGAAAATATCTTAATTATATTATATATACATATTTCAAGAATTTAACTCAAGCTTAAGGATATCTTAGCGACATAAAGGACCAATTTAAGAAAAGTGCGATTGCGCCAACACATAAAAAGTGTCAATTTTGGCGCAAAAACGCCAAGTGTGGAAACTGTTATTACAGGTTTATTTTTCATGTGTCATCTCTAATGCAAAAATAGTGCGCAAAAACAGTTTTACCGCAGTAACAAATAATAACTTTTATAACGAAATCCCTTCATCAAAATTGGATTAAACAGTGTAAGTGGATTACTTTAATACCGGAAAAGCTTTTCCTAGTTTTTGTTAGCCACAGTGTACAAATCGTGTACAGGCATGTAGATACATATGTATGTAAGTTTGTGTGTGCAATCACGTAGTTGTAAAAAACAAATGCACCTTGTTTAAAAATTGCAAGGAGAGCTTGTTAATGGTTCAACGCAATAGGTCATTATAAATGCAATGCCTTACTGCGAAGTAAAGGACTATTGATTTGTTGAAATCCTGACCGCTCCCTTGTGGACGGCTGTTGCTGGCACAACAGGTGAACGGTGTTGCCACACAGTCATCTCAGCCTTTCAGCAAAATTCACTTGCGAAAAATCAATTTGAGTAGGATTGCACACCCTTAATGCAAAAATACGTAATAATATGTGTGATGTGCTGTTTGTTTTCGTTTAAAATTGTTCCAAATGTATGTAACACTTATACATGGAGATGTGTGCAGTTAGATACAATTTAGGGTAACATATTAAAACATGTATGGAGATATCTATCTATCATTTAAAAGTAAAAATTTGTGGAGATCTCATAATTGCACACAACATGCATATGTAGATTGATAACCAACTAATGGGTTGGCTGCGATTTTAGACATTCTCGAATATATTTTTAAATTCAAGACAATGTTCAAACTCTCAATAACATTATAGGGATTCCTGAAACTGATTTTGATTTGATTTTGATTTGCTTTTGATTATGACAATCAGCTGTTCGCAGCTGTTCCATACAAAATTTTGTGTGTGACCAAAGAAAGTACGGAAATGACGGTCACACTAAAAGTTTTAGCATAATCAGCTCCGAAGCTGATTTTGATTTTGATTATCTTGCTGTGAGACCGTTCACCCTTGTGTGACCGTTTCTATGTAGAAAACTAGTGGCAACACTTGGTGTTTATTAAAGCTATTTGAAAATGGAATACTTTATAAGCATTCTGCAATTTTATAATAAATTACTGAATTATTTAAAGTTTTAAATATGTTTTAGAATTTGAAGAGAAAGAGGAAAAGTGTCTTGGCAAGGTTGCCAGATGTTCTGAAAATCATAAGCAAATCAAAATCAAATCAGTGCGGAAAAAAAGGTCATTCCGTCAACTGATTTTGATTATCTAAAAGCAAATCAAAATCAAATCAAAATCAGTTTCAGGAATCCCCTATATTGTTAAAATATCATTGAATGAATACCAGTAACTTCGGATAAAATTCCGATGGTCTGGCTAACCTACGTCAACAAATCAGATGTTGCTACCATAAAAATACGCCAAAAGTAAATAATAAAAAAAACATATAATTCTTTAATATATATACACTTTAACAAACAAGTAATTCTTAAATATTTCAACGATTTAATAAAAAAGAAAAATTTTGAAACTTAGTTTTAAAAGCATTGCAAATTCAATTCAATTCAATTCAAAAAAAAAAATAACATTGCGCCAACAGAAACACCACTCTTCGCAGAAAATCACCAAATGTGGCAACAGGGGTTAACAGACCCATTTTGAGTAAGGCGGTGATGTTGCGCTAGGGCACTCAGTTCAACATTCGTGTTCGTGCTTTCAAACGAGTTGGTGGTGTTTTATCGCGGGTAGCGTAAAAATAATAAAAATTGAAATTAAATAGTTTGTTCATAATTTATATATTTAAAATTTGATGAGCGTTTACAGTTTAATCTTTGCAAAATCTGAACATTTGGGGTGTTTTTTATTGCTTCAAAAACAAAACGTACAGTAAGAAGAACAAGAGCGTATAGTGAAGTTTTAGTGATAGTGTGTGTACTTGTGTGTGGCGCGCGCTTATATGTATGTGAGTGTTTGTACGATTTAAAAATAAAACGGCAAATACATATCAAAATATTAAAAGCAAGAAACAGCAAAAAGAAAAGGTCTCTGCTCGTATGTTTTCTGCGCTCTTGTGTGCTGCTCAGCACTTGCGTACGTGTGTGTTAGTGTGAGCGCCTGAGTGTTGGACGAGAGCTCGTGCGTATGTGCGGCCAATACTTATACCACCACAAATACATCGATTCAACCAATATCTACATACGTTCTGTACGTGTTTACACCTTCTGAGCTGTTTGTTAAAGGTAAATAGAATATAGAAAAAAGAGCAAAACACGGGCACGTTCTCAGTGCACAAAACCAACAAGCAAATTACGGCGGGGGTTGTGCGTGGGCGGGCTATAAACGCTGACGACGCCGACGCCGACGCTGTTGCTTCTGCTGCACTTTTTCCCCTTGTGTTTAAGATTTGTTGTGGCAAATTCTAGGAATCAAGTCGAAAATGTTTTCGTGTTTTATAGTCTAAGTTTTCTGATTCTGTGTTCAGTTTTCCTTTTCCTTTTCCCACTTAATTGAATTCGAGTATCGTATGAAATTATGAAATAAAATAAAATTTTCCATTTAGAAGCCATTTACATGCATATCCCATAAATATATTTTAAGCATATGCAAGTATTTAAGTACATATTGACACACGTGTGAGCAGTGTGTGTGTGCCTGACCATGCAAAATCATGTGTTCCCACTTGGACGAAGTTTATTGTACTTTATGTTGTTGTTGTCGTTGTTGCAGTATTTGCTGTTGCGCTCCTGTTTCTTTTTGTTTTTCTTCTTTTTCTTGCTGGCTGCGCATGTCGCAGTTGCAGTTGCAGTGGCTGTTGCTGTCGCTGCGGCCATCGTCTTTCGTTGTTAATTCCTGGAAAAATCATAAAAACAAAAGCAAAAGAATTTTCGAGTGCAATGGCAACAACAGCAACAACAACAGCGAATATATTAGCTTCTCTTCTCTCGCACTCCCCTCTCACTCTCTGCGCTCTTCTGCGCTGCCTGCTCAACACTTTATCTTCTTCTGTTTTGTTCTTTCGTTCAGTTCTTTCAATGTGTTAAGCACACGTTTCCACTGCCCTGCCCTGGTCTGGTCTAGGCCGTGGACTGCCTTTTACCATTTTGGACAAATTACTCTGCCTCAACGTTGTGTCAGTGACGTCGCAGTCGCTGTCGCTGTCGACGTTGTAGTCGCTGTTGCTGTCGCTGACTTTTGTGACCAAGTGTCTTAGTCTCGCCTGTCGCTGTTTAATCGCGTCTATAGAAGCTTCTCAAGATAAGCGGCGATAAGGCTAGCCTCATGCTTTTGTCTGCCTCGTTACCTATTTCAATTGAGCCCTCTGACTATTTGATTATTATTGCACCTTTTAACACTAAACTGCAACGCAATTTACAGTTTAGAGGGGAGTGGGAGTTTATGGGGAGCTTATCAAGTTCCAATGGTAACTGTGTTGATTGTTTACATATATTTGCTGATGTGTGTATGAAATGTATAAGTACACTTCAATCAATCAGTGTTCTCTCTCCTGTTGCTGCTGCAAAAATAATAAAACACTTGAAAAAACAATTGCCAGATGTTTGACTGTATGTACGATTCGATATGTAGTATGTATGTATGTGCGAGCGTGTGATTGCGTGTGGTCTGACTGCTTTGATAAAGAGTAAAAGTATAAATTTGACATTCTACACATACATTTATATACAGACATACATTTATACATATATGTGTCTGTACATTTGATACTTATACCTGATTAATATATATTTGAAGCTGTTGAATTTTACGGATCCAACAAAGCGTTAATTGACTATTCAATATTAGACCTTTAATACTAGAATGGTTTGACATTTTGCTAGCTAACACACATCACAAGGAAAAGCAAAGCACACATGTGCGTATACTCAAGCATTTCCCACACAGCCAAAAAGCAGCAGCGCTTATTAAACTTTTACGAGCTCTATAACAAATAGCACAACAACGGCACGAAGTAACCGACTGTCTGCGAGTGTGTGTTTGTATTGCTCATAAAAAATTTAAAACTTAAGGCAACATTTTCATTAGAACACAACGAAGTTCTCATACGCTTGAAAAGTCTTTATAGAAGTGATTAGGTGTTGTAGATATATCGAAGTATCTATTCCTGTTTATTACTCTTCAACTACTTATCTAGAATATCCTACGATAAGATGTAGATGATACTAGATACATTTTACTATTCTTCGCCAGTCCAGTGTGGCAAACTTCTTAATTTATTTATAGTAACATTGTCATTGTACACTGCGAAGAGCAACAGAATTTGCAAGCAGACAGGAAAGCGAAAAGCAAATGTCGAAGTAGCGAAATGAATGAGAAAAAAGCAAAAAGGGCAACAACAAAACAGACACTGAAACTTACTGCATATGCGAGTAGTATAAGTATCAATGTGTGCACAGATATTTTTCAATATATGTACGAGTGAATGTGTGTGTGTGTGTGTATGTAGTCTCGCTGACGTGTTTACATACATTTAACGATGGCTGTTAAAACGCTGCTATATAGATGAATAGATACATACATTTTTAGCGATCTACCGGCTGACAATAGATGACAATTTAAAAATGTTAAGCTTTTAATTGTTTTTATTGTATCTGTATCTACTTGTAGTATACATTTAATTTGCGAAATAAAATTGCAATTAATTGCTTGTTCTCGTTTTCCGAAAATCTTGCTATATGTATTCTGTATGGAATGAATGTACATACATATTAATGTATATGTGTGGCTGGATCTTGCTGTATCTGGAAAATTTGTTTATCTTTTGCCTTATGGCGTCGTCGCGCCATATCGTACCACCAGTGCCTGGGTATTTGTTTAGCAAACGGATCTGTTTGCTTTACTAACCCCACATCTGGCACGATGTAGGTTTTTGTATTAGGTATAATACTGAAATTTGTTTACCTAGCAAGAGTTGCGGTACTTTACAATTATTGTTATTATTATGAATCAAAGCACAAAAGTGGAGAGCCAGGCGAATGGGTATCTAAAACCCCATGGATAAAGTTGATCTCCTGAATATCAAATGGCGATTCTGCAAAACAGCTAGCAGATAATATAATAAATATTTTGACAAGTGTATTTTGATTGCGTGTTGTACTTTCCCTTGCCTGTTTTCTGTGTTGTATAAAAGCTTATCAGCTAGAGGAGCTGCAGCTACTTGAGAGCTTTTGCTAGCCCGGCATTATTCATAATCTAAAAATGCAATTGAGTATTCATATTTCGCGTTGGAATCATTTTTTGTTTGCTTGTTTGTTTGTTGCCGCATGCAGCGCAGCTGTTGATTTATGGCTCGCGATTTGTGCTGTTTTTGTTTAGCTTGAGATAGAAAAATAAAATGCATATAGTACTGGTATGTACTATATATTTATCTATACACAGATACAGATATTTATTAGTTGTACGGGATGCGGTCAGCAGTATTTAATTGAATGCCATTCAAATTGCTCTTTGGGTTTTCCATAGTCCCAGCGTCAGCGTCAACGTCAATTGCTCTACAAGCAACAATAGTTGCTTGACCAGTTATACAATTTTCACTGAACAACAACTTTCTTTGCCATGCAATTCAAGGTTGAATATTGCACTAGTTTTCCGGCGCTGCAAAGAAGTACAAAAATTACTGCTCAAGGTCATAATAGCCCATGACGATGAAAATATTCTCAGCATTAGAGGCAGATAATGTGTTAATGTCTGATAACGATTTGTAGAGTGTGCAAGAAAGACTAACTTGTCAGAGTTTGCGACAAGAGTTTTGTTATAGTAATAGTAGGTCTTTAGTACACTTCATAACGCACGTCACAGTGGAAGATTTTTGCATTTGCTCTTAAGCACGAGATACACATTGAGTTGATGCTTATCACTTCCAAAAAAAATTCAAATTTTAGTTTGTTTCTAGGAAGATCTCAATTAAGTACGGTATTATTATGTCAAAACCTTGTATAAATAAATATGAAAATAGGTTACTTCCTTATCAAATTCACTGAAAAAGCGTTATAAAAGTCAGTTATAATCTATATGCACCGAGCACCCTATTACCAATTCTATATGTCTTTTAATATAATATTGAACTTGCCGATTATTGTAGGCCAAATAAGTCTATACTTAACTGATATATCTATTTAATGGGCGTACAATGCTTGCATAAATAAAATGTGTAGTCACAGTATAAACTGTTTTTTTAAATTTGCATAGACGAGAGAGAAATGTAATTCTTGGAACCGCTTATTATACGTCAATGCTGAATTGTTAACAAATCTATAGCCACAAGTTTGTTGTAGACAAGAGTTCGATTCAAACTAAATATTAATTTTTGTTGTTGCTTTTTATGGAATCCAGAGTGTAGACACGTTTTTAACCCATTGACGCCAACATCATCGATGCCGGTTTTTTTTAATGTATTTTGATACTATATGTTTTGCAGTGTTTTTCTTTAAGCTTAATACTGCTGTATGCTAACTTTGCCTTGCACGATCAGTTATCGCAAATATTTGGTACAATCTCAGGGGTAATTGAAGCCGATAAACCAATCAGCAGTGCAAATCCTAACTTTTCTGACTCATCGCTGGCCACAAATATCGAAATTATAAATATTTATGGGAAAACCAAAAGATGTATTGTAAGTTGGATTATTATGATTTGATGTTTGCTAATATTAAAGTTTGTATACTTTATGCGGGTGCTAATAAAACCACTAGCTTCATCTATAAGTATGACGTTCTTTGTTTTGATTGACTGACTGATCTACTATCGGACAGAGTATAAGAGGGTAAACAAAATAGTAAAACTACACAAAGGGTGTATGAAATTCGTTGAGTTAGCTGCAACTGCTTTTTATTATCGCCTTATATCGCCAATATATTATGCCTGAGCCACTCCGCCCCCTCCCTCCGCCATGCAACTTTGTTGCCGCTTGCTTTTTGATGAGTTTTTATAGCAGGTAAACAACAAAAAGCACCGCAGCTCTTTTTTCGACTCCAACTCTCACGCTTGGCTTGTTCTTTATAATATTTATAAGCCAAATGCTAAAAGCAGCTTTATGAAGGTTGCCAAACAATGTCTAAACACACACTGACACACGTTATTAGTATGCACATTTAATTACAATTTGCAGTTTGTTAATAATAATATGTCGAATATTCCTTCTGCTGGCCGAGTTTTGTTTTAACCCAATTTCTCTGAATAGAAAATTAACATAATTTTCCCATTTATGGTTTACATAGAACTAGAACTTGAACTTAAATCGAAATACCCCTCAATTGTTAACTTATCAAAACAGTTTGATAAGGTTCGCCTCGAACAGCTGTGGTATACAGCTTATCAACCCTATAATCTTTCATAGCAATTGATTCATCAATACATCGTAACATTATTGTTTTCAGAAATGAAAAACCGAACTTATTATCATGGCTTTTCTTAATAATTTGCAATTCACAGTAACTACATAATTTTTTTTATTTAAAACCTACTTGATTTGCAATTACCCAAATTACTTCGCCCGCTTATCGATAGATGAAAATCGTATAAAAGTCGTACGCCATGTCCCTAGGTAGTTTAGTCGCGTTCCATATTTTGCATTAAATAGTACACGGAATAGCTGTGAGACGTACGTATATACTACACATACATATAGTTATAAACATAAGCAGACATTTGTCATACTATACGTAGTGGTTTCCTTATAAAACGGTTTGATTTTCTTGTAAATAGTCTGGCGTCTTGTGTTGGTAAACATAAACAAATCGACAGGCATTTCAGGTGTCGTGACTACTATAATTTCAGCTCAGATACAACTCGAACAATGGTATCGATTGGTTAGAGAAAAGAGAAGATTTATTAGTTTTCCCTGCTTGCACTTTCTACCTACTTTTATGGTTTGCATTTAGAGAACTTGTCAAGGTCAATGTGAGTTTAGCAATAAAGCAAGCCAAGCACAACAATTGCAAATGCAAATGCCATTTTTTTCTACTGAAAGAGCGTTTGTTCATAGAGCAATAGCCTTGAACTACTTACCACAGAGAAAAGCAATGAAAGAAGTCATGAATAGTGGCAAAGAAACCTGCACAAAACCTTTGACTCTACCTACAACGTGATCTCGTGTCGTTGCTAGTGAGCCGCACATCCGATTGAGTTGGGATCGGCATAGGTATTTTGGGTTTTGGGCTGCAACAGGTAAAACACACACACAGGCCACGGGTTTGACCTGTTTTCAGCTTGTTGTCCCTTTTAGCGGACTAGAGATGAGCAGTTATTACGACAGATAATTCGATATTCTTTTGAAATACATTTCAATCTTTTATGTCATTAGGAGTTAGGAGTTTTTATAGAAGTCATGTCAAAGTAACTAAAATGTAACTTTAATTTTTCAATTTCTGTTTTAATGAGTGAAGTTCCAATACGGAAAATGAAAGCTATCTTTAATTTTTAAAATAATATTTATGTTTGAGTTTTATTATCAAAAAAGAAAGTAGAATTATGGAACACATAATATAATTATGAAATGTACATATTTTAATTGAAATTATAATAGCTACGAGGCCTGTTTATAAGAGATAAGCTATTAACTCAGATATCGTGACACGAGCACGAATACAAACGTTAGGTTTTCCCTTGCTCACCTGGCTGTAACACTGTGGATGTTTCATCTTTCTTTCTTTCGATGTCTATCTAATTTTTGTTGTCGTTTGTGAGCTGCTCTCTTTTATTTCGTTTACTTTTCGAGCCTGGTCTGACTGGTTTGGCTTGTTTCTTCATTCATATTTGCTACGTGCGCTACGTTCTTGTCGTCGTTGTCCCTTTTTCCAGGGAACTACGAAAATTAGCGTATCGACCACGAAAGCAAACAAATGTCTGGCCCAACATCCAGTGGAGTTGAGTTGTTCAGGTTGCTGCCGCTCAGGTTCTGTCTGTGTTGTATTGTACGTTGATTCTTGTTTGTCTCTCTGGCGATCACGTTTTGTTTTTTTCTCTCTGCTGGCCCGCCCAGGGATAAACTCTGCTGATGATCATCGTTTAGGCACTTTTAAGCATTGCCATTAATACGAGTTATTTGCCAGTGCTTCTCGCAGTGCAATTGATTTTCGCACTTGTGCACGGGAGGGGAGAAAGAGAGTTGCTAAAATTGTTACCTGCACAATTTGTGTTTGTTTTCTCACTGTTGTGCGAGTTGTTGACGCTTTATTTGCTATTCGACATTATTTTTGTTATGGTAATTATAGTTGTGTTGTGTTAGCACTCGACTGACTCTATCATGCTCAGTTGGGACCAGGGAAAACAACAATATTAATACAGAACACCCAGAACACACACACGGACACTCTCGCATACACATGCGCATACACAATGGCGCCTCTTGTGGCGAGTTCTGTTGGTGCTCTGGACACAAAATGCGTCAGCTTGGTGTGGCTGGCGCATAGGTTTGTTTGTTTATCTATTGATAGACCAAACTGTTGTCCCATCGTTATATAAGCACACAAGGCTCGTTGCATATTCAATGAATGTCATTCAGTTTGAATGAAATTGTCTGCATATCAATTGAAGTGCTCGATAGCAATTCGTTTTCATACACTTTTTAAAAAGCAATATAAAGGTGCAAATTGTGTGTGACAGGCCGTAAGGAAGTGCGACAGACCCTATCCAGTTGAATACCGAGTATTAATAGTCATTTCAGAATCTCCTTTATACCCATGTCACCCAAGTCATGGCAATTTGTTTTCAAGACTCAGCTGTGCAGCATTCTAACTTATAGTGGAGTAATTGCGACTGAGCTTAAACCACATAAAGTAATGAGCTGTAAACGATTCTCTTCAATGAGGTCATCAACGACCCATATAGTATTTGGGTTGGATGTTTCCCGCCATGAAAAAACGATCCGTAATAAGTTAATAATAACGTAATACAAATATTTTGAATGTTTAATTCATATACTGGCTTATCACTTACATTTGCATCCACACAGACCATGTACACGTGCTACATACATCTCCATTTTCCATTTGCCATTTCCATTCCCATTTCCCACTTATGTATTCGTGTAATCCATGTCACTTATATGCTTATGTATATGTATTTTATTTATAGTTTTCAATCAGTAAACATTCATACCTAACACATTCCGTGCATTTTATGGACAAATCAAACACTTGCAATTCGCTAGCGGATCTTGGCTAACTCGTTAACAGCAGTGCCACTCACACACATACACAATTATGCATTAAAAAATAATCTGAATACACACTGGCCACAAAGCACATAATTGCCAAGAGTATATGCCGCAGTAACAGTGGCCGCATATACTACATACATATACATATATGTCATCCCCCCATACATAACATTTGAGCAACATGAGTCTGTGGAAGCGCATCTCGAGCTATGCCGACTGTGAGCAGCGCATGGTGGCTTACTACAATAAGAAGGGTCTATGCGAGTTGCGCCTCTACTTGGCGCCATGGATCGAAGAGAGAATACTGTGAGTAGTTGACGATAGTAGGAATGGGTGCTCACACTCATTCTGCTTCATAACTATCAAAATTACACCCAATCTAAGAACTTAGAACTCTTGTAAAACTCGTTTGGCTCTCTCTCTCTCTATGCTCGGTTATAGGCCGTCCCTTATATGATACCCAAAGAAAAAAGACCAGCCCTTTATTGGATTAGACCAAGTCCCTGATGGTTTACACAATCTTAAAAGTTTATTTGAGATCTTAAAACTAATAACGTGCATCTTTTTTTCCACACAGCTCCGAGCAGGTAACACCCAATACCGCATTTCAATTGCAACAGGTGGCCTACAGATTTGCCGAGGATCTACAGCGGAAACTTTTATCAACTCGTGCCAGCGATCAGTTGCTCAAGTATCGCCTGGTTGAGCTCTGTGCGTTGATACAGCGCACTCCGGCTCTAGAGCTTTACACACATTTGCGCAGCGGCCTGCAAAAGGAGTTGCAGTTAACCACGGAGAAGAGTATTGCAGTTGCTGCTGCTGGAAATCATTCAATGCCGTTGAATCATTACAATATGAACAATGCCGCAGCTTTGGCTGCTGCCTCTGCCATGAATGGCGGTTATGTGGACGCTAATGAGATGTTTGCAGTACCCTCAGCTGGTCCTACTACGTCTCCTCCGGTAACTGGTGGCATGTCCACTGGCGTTATGCAAAATGCTCCTGGAAATTCTACACCCGCATCGATGGGAATGATGCCGCCCAAGGTGGAATTGTACGAAGTCCATCGTCAGATTTTACAGAGCTATGGAGATTTCTCCTCATGCCATGAGACACTTAAAATGCTAACGCAGAGCTATCGCTATATGATGAATGTTGGAAACTCACCCGAGGCAGAGGCAGTATTTAAGCGTTTGATTGAAGAAAAGGGAGAAATTGTGACCAGACTGCGACGTAGCTACATGTACTATGAGGCGCTTCAAGATATGGTAATCACAGAGTTAAAGAATTGGCGACGACAACAAGCACTGGCTGGGAACGGAGCTCACTTTAGCGAGAATGTTCTGGATGATATACAGCGTTGCTATGAGTTGCTAGAAGCATTTGTTACCCATCTGCTGGCTGCCGTCAAAGAAACGATGATGGTGCGCCTACATAAGGAAGATCCAGACTTAACGTGCCTACTCGAACAGGTGCAGATGGCACAAAAGAATCTAGTGTGCTCTGCTTTCATTGTGGATAAACAGCCACCTCAAGTCATGAAGACTAATACACGTTTTGCAGCATCAGTCCGCTGGCTTTTGGGATCACACCTGGGCATACATATGAATCCGCCAACGGTCGATTGTATCATAATGTCAGGTATAAAAGTGTGTTTATTAATGTGGTAAATTTGTACTAATTTGTAACCTTTGTAGAGCTCCAAGCACAACGCTTTGTAACTCGTGGCACTCATGGGGATGTAAATAATGCTAGCCTGGCAGGACAGTCATCAGGCGAAATACAGAACTGTTCCAGCACCATGGAGTACCAACAAAATACTCAAATATTCTCTGCCAGCTTTAGAAATATGCAGCTGAAGAAGATCAAGCGTGCCGAAAAGAAGGGCACAGAGAGTGTTATGGACGAGAAGTTCGCTCTGTTCTTCTATTCAACAACGACAGTCAATGATTACCAGATTCGCGTTTGGACACTATCCCTTCCTGTGGTGGTTATTGTGCATGGTAATCAGGAGCCACAATCGTGGGCAACTATCACCTGGGACAATGCATTCGCCGATATTGTACGCGATCCATTTGTGGTCACCGATCGCGTTACCTGGTGCCATTTATCTGTCGCCCTTAATACCAAATTTGGTTCCTGCACCCAGCGTGCCCTAACCGGGGAGAATTTGGAGTTTTTATGTGAGTACAAGTTGAGTTGAGGCCGCAGTTTAAATTATATGTTTGTGTCTGTATATTATAGATGAGAAGCTTCAGCGTGATAGCCTTTCCGGAGAGCGTAATGAATACATCTCATGGAATCAATTCTGTAAGGAACCGATGCCCGATCGCACATTCACCTTCTGGGAATGGTTCTTTGCCATTATGAAGCTAACCAAAGACCATTTGCTTCCCATGTGGAAAGCTGGACGTATCACAGGCTTCATTAACAAAGCCAAAGCGCACGATGATCTCATGCGCGCCACCACTGGCATCGGAACCTTTCTATTGCGTTTCTCCGACAGTGAATTGGGTATGCAAATGTTTTTAACTAAATCCTCTTTATATGCTTCTCATTGAGTTCAATTTGAAACATTAGGTGGCGTTACCATTGCCTACGTGAATGAGGGAGGATCGGTGATAATGCTCTCACCGTGGACAGCCCGCGATTTTCAAATTCTTAATCTAGCCGATCGTATAAGGGATTTGGAAATGTTGCGTTGCTTGCATCCCACCGATGTCAATGTGCAGCCGCTGGATCGCGATCTCGCCTTTGGTGACTTTTATACACAGCGCCCCGGTATGGACATTTACATTTTTGCAGTTAAAAGTTGAATAGCGAAAGTTCAATGGTTCTACAATAACTTCTGGTTAATTTGGCAAATTTTAACAAGCAAATCTAAACTTTAAAAAGTCTTCTTTTGATAAAGAGATTGTCTTTGCCGTTTTATTGTTGAACAAATCAACTTTAGCATTATTTTGAGTAGTTAAAAGTAATTAACATTAAAATCTTTTTTTTAATTAGAACCGACGACGCGGGGCGATGGCTATGTGCCCAGCACGATACGAGTGCAGGTGCGTACTAGCGGGGATACCGGCTCCATCAGCGGCACTCCGCACCATCCTATGCAGTCGTCGCCGCCGGACAGCATGTCAATGGGAAAGTAAGTTTCACTGGCCATGCTTAGCAACAGGCCACATCAAAAACAACATAAAGGACATTTTATATTGTTTGTTTTTAATTTTGTGTTTCTGTTTACTCCACGCGGAGGGGGCGGCGGTTTATTTTGTTAACTTGAACCCACCTGAAAAGTTGTGGGCGTCCGCCAACCACCGCAATCACCTACAAATGATTTGTGGGCCAAAGATTCTGTGCAGTTGATTTTTATTTACTTTATTTATTTGGATTTATTTGATTTATAACAACGTTTAAGAAAGTTTAATTAGATTGCAATACTTTGAATTCGAAAACTATAAAAAGAAATTAACAGCATTACCAAAACGAAAAACAGTTCCTAGCTATCTCTTAAATTAATAAAATCATTATTTATTTGTTTGTCGTGTTTTTATTTTTCTTTGTAGTCTTAGTACTAACTAATTATTTTATTATTACCACTAAAATAAAAAAAAAAATCAGAAACTTTTGTACTACTTAAGCAACAGTGGTGAAACTCTCTTACTTACTCTACTCTGTTTTATTTTCATTTTCTACTTTTATGCGTTTTATAATTTGTTCTTGGGTGTGGTTCGATTGTGTCCAGTTATTCGCCACCACACCAGGGTAGCATCTTTATGCATAGAGACGATTCTGATTCAGATGATAGCACTGTGGCTTGTGCGCTAGAGAATTTTGTCAACACTACGGCGCCCGATGATCCCATATTAAATCAAATAAAAAGCACCATATACAATGAGTGGCGCTCAGAGCAGTCTGATCATACGTGGTCTAATCAGCAGTCTGATCAGTGGATGGCACCCCACACAACATATGCAGTACCAACATCTTGTAATCAAACCATCCCATACTAAGTACACAACTTAGTTTGCAGATGCGTTCGATTTTGGGAGTTGTGTGTGAACGTGCTACTTACCGAAAGGTATTGTTTTGATAGCTAGATATAAATATAGTCTATATTTATGTACCATCCGCAAAACGCATCAAACTCACCACTTGAAATACTCTGCAGCTTTGTCTCAGTCATCAGCCGCAGATCTGTATCAGCATCATCATAAATGTCTTCATAATGTCTGATCACAGAAGTTTGGAGCTCGCTAATCTCACCTATCACAATGTCACTTGCCACAATCGTCATTATCGATATGCTCCACTGGTTACTTTTCACTTTCATATACTGCTGTTGCCATTTACTATATCTCTTTGTAATTTTGTACTAACAAGCTTGCTCTAAATTTAATCAAATGGTTTTTATTATTTAATGATTTTTTTGACTTCAAAGTATTGCCATCTCTTTAAGCTTTTCAGCAGCCGTCAAGCAGTTATAAATATGAATACAAATGAATTTCAATTGCAGCCTCTATCTAATGTCTCCATTTTTATTTTATTCCAACATAATATTAACGCAGCTTGCAGAATAGCACCATCATGCATCTGTAAATGACAGAAGCACACAGCGAGTATAGACAACGTAAAAGTTACCTGTGGTTTGATTGGGATCTATTCAGATATATATACAAATATAATAATGTTTCCTGCATGAGATATATAAATATTATATGTATATTATGCCTATTCAAATTGTTGTTTGTTCCTAATTGTTGTTCAATTTTTATCGTCAATTTTAATGCTACAATTGTTGCTTCAGACAACACATACATATAATATTGTGTAGAAGAATACGAAGTATTTTCCTAAACGAACAAACCATTTCATAAAAATTTTCATTTATGTTTCCATACATACCACAGTTATCCCTGAAATTTTTTTGCCACAATCATTTCCATATGGTAACTCTATCAATATCATTAGCCTCATTAAAATACGTTTTAATACTAATTACAAATTTAATTTACCCTTAATTAATTTATGATTTTTTCTTTCTTTGTTTCACCCAATATTTTTAGTGGTAGTGATTTTGCAATGGCGGACTTTGATTCCATGCAGAACTTTGATGTATATAAACTATAAGGAAAATATACACTATATATATATTAGAGATACATATACACTTACATATATATAGACATGGAAACAAAACTATATGAAACAACAAATATTTGCAAAAGTTGCCGCTTTTATCGACGTCCATTAGATGTTTTAAATCTGTATCAACTTTACCCCCTGCATCCTGTTCATCGTCCATATAGCGATCGGGAACCTCGACATTTTATCGAAAGTCTTAACATAAAACAGTCATCGATAGTAATTATTTTACATGTTTGGAATGTAACGTTATGGCATGCGTTTTATTTTCTCGGTATGTATTAAGTTTAATTTTTTGATAACATATCTTGAGCGAGCAGATGCATCCTTTAGATATGTATATACATTATTAATAGAAAAATGTCTGGATAACAATATTAAAGAACGTATGCAGATATGCTAAAAAAAATACAAATACTAAGAAAGATACATTTACTAAGTGGGTGTATTCATATTCAAATCCACCCACTACCTGCATATTATGTATTTCTGGTTGTGATCGAGGTGTAGCATGCTGAAACTATTGTTAGATACACAATAATTGTGGTTCAACTTACCTATCGTACAAGTGAACTAAAACTGTATTTTATATAATATTTTATGGAATTATTTTATGGAATTATTTTATGGAGTTATAAAACAAACTATTGAATGTTAATCGAGTAATAAACGAATTTATTGTTAGACAAGTTTTAAACGTTAATTGTCATTTGTTGTACATATTAAATGACATGCATTGATAAATTGATAAGAAAGGAAAAGCTGGTTTCAATATGAAGAGAACTGAATGTGCGAAAAGTATACGAATTTACGGTAACTATGTTTAACTAGTTATATATATATATAGAAATGAGAAATGCATCTTTAATTTGAAGTGGCATTTCTCATACCCGATAAATGTTACCTGTGCTCTTGTCTAGCCAATTTAGGTAGGGTTTTGATAATTAATACGATTTACTAGCGATGTTTGAGTTCATAACTAAAATATAATTTCATTTATTCTTGCAGCATTTGTGAAACGCCAAAAAACCCAGAAACAACTAAACGACAAGATGCAATGCATGCAAATTGCAGCACTTCAACAACACACATACAACCACACAACTATACACACCCTTACCAATCCTATAAATGTTAAAAAAATAATTTGTTGGACTTTGATTTTGAAACATTTTTTCGCATGACGACAATAATGTTCAGTTTGGCTATAATGGATTACTAAGTGGATTTAGTTAGTTAGTTATTATTACATGTATTTTTGTTGAATCTAAATTTTGTGAGTTTTATTATATAATTAGTTTTATAGTTGACTTAGTTATGATGCGATGACACACAATTTGTTGTTGATTTAGTTTAATTGTACTCATTTTCTTTAGTTATAATTTATATATGTACGTATTATAAATTCTATATGTATATCAATTTCTTTATGTAAAGAAAATGCAAAACAAAAAGAAACAAAAACAAAAAACCCGTTTAATTGGCTTCCATGCTGCAATAATGCAACAAAATTGAATGTACTATACCATATACATATTATATTTTCGTTTTGAGATAGGGCAAAGTGTGCATTGCATTACAAATGCTTTAAAAGTGTGTGCGCTTCTGATAATTATAAAAAATAATTTAAAAACCACTTAAAAATGTATTGGTTACTTATTTTTTGTCTAAGCGCCTAAGCTTTAAACGTGAACTGTAAGAATTTTTATTATAATATTTAAGTACCCCCCTAATTAAAGAATAAATAAATATATATTATACATAAATCATATACTATATTATGTAATGTTGTAAGTGGTTTTTGTGCAGCTGTCAAAAACAAATTCAATTTGAGTAACGACAACAATTCATTATACATATGTATACACACAATGTATTCGTTCGTGTTGAGCGTCAAGTTTACAATATTTAAATGTTTATCCATGTACAACACAAGCACACATTCCCACACAAACTATTATACAATATATGATATGATATATACGCATATATGTATACCGAATGGTACTAATTGTGACGATATTGGGAAGTATTTTTAAATGTGCACAATTGATTTCAATGGCGTTTTTAATGTTAAGCAATACCATATGTACGAATTGAAAGGAACTAAAGAACTATTCTTGTCAAAATGGCCAATAAAGATTTGATTTAAAAACGACTTTTTTAAAATAGTGTAAGATTTATTACACAATAAAATATAATAGATGATATGTGATATGTGTGGAAATGTAAAGGTAATTGCCAAGTTGTTTACGCAGATGCTAGGGCGAGAACGTCAAGATTACTTATAAATATATTAATGTGGTATTTGAATCTTGTAAGATAACAGCTGTAGCTTGCACTGTTTGATAGTCGTGAGCACTAGGATACCACTAACAAGACACCTGAATTTTGACAATTTACTGCAATCTGCAAATTGTTAGCTTGTAGCATAACTCTTGGAATAGTTCTGCATGGTATCCACTCCTGATTGACTTAAGAAAATACCTAGACTTCGCTAAACTATCTGCAAAGATAGTTCCTCTGCCTTCCCATAACTAAAGGATATATTGGATGATATTGCGTATTGTCTAAATGTTGTACGAAGAGCTCATTGAAGTAAAGACTGTATGTCTGATGTACACTGAACGTTATGGATTTCTGCACAAGACTAAGTAGTTGTCTACTCAGTACTTTTCATTTATTACGTTTCATTTAATTTTGTTTACATTTCAGTTAATTTTTGTTGGCACAGCACTTGTCCTTAGGTCCATTCTTACAGGCGCATTGGCATTGCTGGCTGCAGGCACAGTTATCGCCGCATTTTGTAGCCGAGCATTGGCAGTCTGTATGGACAGTTGAAATTAATAATAATTCTATAGATATCCGATTCTTATACTCACTGGTTCCACAAGCCTTGCAACCCATATTAAGTTGTATTTTATTGTGTTAATTAAAAGGAATTGAAGAACTTCAAGTGTTTTGCTTGATGTTTTGTGATTGAGTTTGTTTGCTACCGAGTTGTGTTCTCATTTTATAGATACCAAACCAATGCAGTTTTGCACACAATACATATGATATCAATTTTACAAGAGTTTACTATGAATTCATGTTCTAGTGTTATCAAAGCGTGCGCAAAACTGCGTTATCAATAAAATATTTTGCGCACGCAATTGCGCACGGCTTTCTTATCTTATCAGTTGATCATTTCTTAAAGGGAGGAGGCATATAAAAGACTGATTGTGTGGCAATTACAACAGAAAGCCAAAGGTAGTACTTGTATTCACATTTGTTTACAATATTTGACCAATACAAAATACAAGACAAGATGCCGTGCAAAGGATGTGGAAACAGTAAGTAAAACGAGTTTAAATTTTAAACTAATGCGATTTATTAACTATATACTACTCATAGACTGCCAGTGCTCAGCCGGCAAATGCGGCGGAAACTGTGCCGGAAACCAACAATGCCAATGCGCCGGCAAGACGAACACCAAGTGCTGCCAGAACAAATAAAAAATTACTCCAGCTATATTAATCAAATCATACTATAATTAAGTACTTAGATGCTCGACTGATTGGTTTTATTGTACAATAAAATTTTTTAAAATATTAATTGAAATTCAAGACTTTCAAATCGAATGCAGGATATTCTTCAGGTTCAAGGAATGATGAAATTAATGTAGATAAATTATTTTACGAGCGTATGATGTACTTGCAGATAATTTTCGTAATACCGAATATCAATTTGCCTTAGTTACAAATCTTATCGGCTGTTTAAGAATAAAAGATTTCGACATTCAAACTGTGGAGGCTTAAAAACAGAGGAGCAAACGGTGCTGTGGAGAGATGCTTCCATCTTTGCATAGTACAGAAAATTGATAATCAAATATCTCCGGCAAACTGTGGTCAAATCGAAACAGAGTTAAGTTCATCTTTAACAAATATGTGTAATATGCTACTGTAGCAGTTAATGTAAACCTCAATGTCTTGAATCAATTCAGAGCATTTGTGTATACTGCGAGAATCTACACTGAATTGGAGATTTTTTAGGATAGAATATCTTATGCTCTTCTAATAGTGTATTATAACCAACTACATATTTGATTTGAGTACTATCAAGTATTATTTTTTCAACTGTTGTTTGAAGATCTCATATAAAGTATTTACTATTTAAATGATATAAACATTATGTAGATTTCGGTATAACCTGCTCAGTGATTTTTATTTATGTACATATTTCATTTCATTTAATTTAATTTTGTTTACATTTCAGTTAATTTTTGTTGGCACAGCACTTGTCCTTAGGTCCATTCTTGCAGGCGCATTGGCACTGCTGGCTGCAGGCACAGTTATCGCCGCATTTTGTAGCCGAGCATTGGCAGTCTGTATGGAAAGTTGAAATTTATAATAATTCCATAGATATATACATAG
Organism: Liodrosophila aerea; assembly: GCA_035045005.1. Lineage (NCBI taxonomy): Eukaryota > Metazoa > Arthropoda > Insecta > Diptera > Drosophilidae > Liodrosophila > Liodrosophila aerea. The sequence goes on from JAWNNL010000292.1 coordinate 223,975, forward strand.
AACGATTCTTATACTCACTGGTTCCACAAGCCTTGCAACCCATATTAAGTTGTATTTTATTGTGTTAAGTAAAACGGATTTAAGAGCTTCAAGTGTTTCGCTGGATGTTTTGTGATTGAGTTTGTTTGCTACCGAGTCGCGTTCTCATTTTATAGATACCAAACCAATGCAGTTTTGCACACAAAACATATGATTGCATTGTATTCGTATTGAAGGCTTATCAAAACGTGTGCAAAATTGCGTTTTCTGAAGTGTTATCAGTATAATATTTTGCACCCGCGGAAGGAAGCAGTTGCTTGATCTACATAGTTTACACTCATTCTGTATACAAATTTTGCCTACTGTTTTTACAATTGCTGAGATCATACACAACTACGCCTCATTCATAAATTTGTACAAAACGATTACTCCATTTACTCAATTTCCATGCCGGGTATAAAAATATAAAAGTAATCAATTATACAACATTTAGCATAAGCTTCATGGATTAGCAAGGCGTGCGCAAAACTGCGTAGCCGAAACCTTATCAGCAAAAGCTTCTGTGCTCATAGTCGGAGCGCAGCTGCACACGGCTTATCTATCTTATCAGTTGTAAGGGGTATAAAAGGCGACTGCTGTGCGACAATATGAACAGAAAGCAAAGAGCCATAGACTATTTTAGTGTTTATAATTACTCGGCAGAAGTAAAAATAAAATAATAAAGATGCCTTGCAAGGGATGTGGAAACAGTGAGTATAAAAAGTTAACATTTTAGTACGATCCGATTTTTTAACTATGTATATGCTACTCATAGACTGCCAGTGCTCAGCCGGCAAATGCGGCGGAAATTGTGCCGGAAACCAGCAATGCCAATGCGCCGGCAAGACGAACACCAAGTGTTGTCAGGGGAAATGAAAAATCACACACAGCTGAATCACAATATTGTAAAATTAGTGCCTAGCTTTAGTACTTAAATTACGAATAATATAATTAACGGTACAACAAGAGCTGAGCTGATTTAATTAGTCGCTTTGTGGTTTGATTTTGATTTGCGTGTGGGCAAAACACTTGAGCGCTGCAAATGTGCAAACTGTTTGTACTTTATAAACTGAAGTATCATCATTCAGGCAAAGTACACTCGAGACGCCACAGTCTTTAAACTTGCAACCTGCTGTGTGTCTGAGTGGCCAAGCAGCTCGACTGACGAGTCCTTTTTGCGGTTCATATGACTGTAAGTGCTTGCATGCTGAGTGTGAGATTCTACAGTGAAAGAAAACGGACAGATTGACAGATTGAGTTGACAGACATGCGAGTCGTCTGTCTAACTATAATTTCTGTATCCGAAAAGTGCATTAACCATGCTAATTGCAGTTGACAATTTCCATTTGCAGGCAAGGACTCGTTTGGCCGAAAATTTCAATTTCGGAGTTCTTAATGCCGTTAAGCGGCGGAAATGGAATCGCGCCTGCAACTGTTTACTTTTTGTGCAAAGTCATTCAAGTTAATTTGTATAGGGGAAATTCGAATTCAAATGTTTTTACAGTTATTTCCTGAAGCCAGCCAGTCGTACTTGTTGTTGCTGTTAGCCAAAATGGCAGTGGAGCTCGAACTGCTTGCCTTTCATTATGATACGAATCCTTTGAAGCGGAAAATAGGGTGTATGCACTAGACAATGGTTCTCTAGTCACTAACAAATACAAATAAATTGAGGGAATAATTAAGAGAATATTCTTTTTATAATTTGCTAAAATATGTCCTGGCTAAAGCAATTCTTAATCAGTTAAGTAAAGTTATCTATATTACAGATTCCTTAAGTTGAGCTAGGGTATCTTCAAGTCACCTATCTGTGCACTCTCCGTCACGCCTGTTTTGCTGCACAGCGGAAGTTTGTGTCACGGCATTTTAGATTTGTGTTGATAAAGTAAGTACAAAAAAGGAGAATACGAAAAAACGCGCTCGTTGTACGGTTTACTTGTTACCAAAGTGAAAAACTTAAATGACAAGCGCCGCTTGGCCCTGGGCATGGCATGCGAAGAGATGCAGCCGCAAGTGGGTCATACGAGTGGAGCTGAGAAGTCATGCAAGTTGGGGCTTAAGTCGCACGCTGCGTATACGCGATATGCGCGCCATTTAATTTGCTGTCGCGGCCTTTAAGCGCAAACGCAAACAGTTAATTACGGCATTAAGTTTTCATGTCGCAGTCAAAAGGACGAATAACGAAACAACTGCAATGCGGGCACTTCGTGAGCACTTTGTCGCCAGAAGCAGGAGCAGCAGCAGCTAAAATCAAAAGTCCATGGAAAAGAAATTGTGACTGCGCATCACTTATGCATAAGAACATTTTAACTTTTCGTTAGCCACTTTTGACTTGGGCACGTTCCAGGGATGCAACAGAGCACAGAGACACATACATACATACATATGCTGCCGAGTTGTTTATCTTTTGCGTGTGACTTTTTCCTTTTAGAGCGTCTCAAGTTTTTCCATTGTTGCAGTCAAGTGTTGAAATCAAATCAGTGATTTCACACACTCTCACTGTTGCAGCAAACTTAATGAAATGCACAAAAAATGATACAAGAGTAATTTATTGTATAGAAATACTACTACAACTACTCACTCTGCCAACTTGCTCTGTCTGCGGTGTGAAAATATTCTTAGTAATTTATGACAATTTGTTTGCTAAGCTCTTCAAAACTTTCTCAACTTTTCAACATAAATTAACAGATTAGTTGCTGACTGGGCTGGCAAACAAAACAGCAACGGCAACAGCAACAGTAACATAAAAGTTAAGTATTTTCAACTTTTAGCAGGTGGCTAAGGCAAGAGAAAAGAAACGTATAGGATAACTAAAATGCTTCGAGTTGGTTTTTGTTTTAGCTTGTGGCACAGCAGCTGCTAATTTCTTTCTTATGGCTGAAAACTAAAGGAAAATAGCGCTAAAATGTTACCAGAAACTTTTCACGCTCTGGGGTACAGACATAAATCTTAGCTATTTTGGCCAATTTGTATATCACTTTTGGTATCCCTCACAGATTTGCAGCAACAATTTTGGCAATAGCATTTTGCATGAGGTACGAACGTGACTTGAAAAGTTACACACACAATTCGCATTAAATATTTATACACCATTTGCTTTGGGAGTTAATAGAAAGCATCCTGATTACTTGAAATGTGCGAAACCGCAAAGTTTATCAGTTTGAACTTGCAGCACTCAACTATGATTGTGAATTTCTGATTCTTTCTTTTTTTTTAGTGTTTTGATTCAACGCTCCCAAATGTGTAATCAGACTCATGACTTTTGGTGTTGAGCTGCGGATATAGTTGTATTTAACAAAAACTCATTTCGTTTTCGATTTCGATTCGTCGCTGATTTCCCAGAACACTTTCCCCCTACGAGCTCTGACATGATGTGTCAGATGATTGCAACTGACTGACTGACTGCGTGGGATTGGACGGTTGAGTCTTTCTGGCTTTAGTAAACACATTAAGCGACATTTCCTGGGCGTGCTTTAGCCAACTTGCGGCCGGATGTCCTGCCTAGCCCGTCCATTGACTACTGGCCTTAGACTGACTAATGCTGTTGACAGCAATTTGAAATGCACGACTGCACCATCTGACAGTGGGACAGTGGCACCGTGTCTGAGACAAGCCCTGCAAATAAACTCCTAATGACAATGACTGAATTAGCAATCAAAGCTAATAGCATTAGATAGTTAATACAGCAAAAGTTCAAAGAACTTTAAGTCAGTCGTGTCAGACAAAGAGCTTTAATTACATACGACTTGTAATTGTTTGTTAGAGTATGAAGCTTTAAGCCAGTTGTAACTGAGCTGGTACACTGAGAAAAAAGGTGATCTAAATTGAATGTGTGCTTCAATGTGGAAATCGTACGCTTGAATAAACAAACTTGTCTTAGACTCGTGTAGTATAACACGCTGTTAGTAGAAAATACTGTATTGTATTTCCTCAGTTTAATGATAAAGTACAGATAAGAATTCGTATAAGTTGCTCTGCTTAAAGCTTTAGTAAGACTTACAGATCAAAATATACTTCATTTACTTCAGTAACAAGACATTTTAAGTAGTTTACTATAAGTCTGATTGAAAAATTGTCATTCGTGTCTCATGCAGGACTTTGTTGTCGTTATTCCTGTTTGTCATTAAACTGATTGCACAGCTTTAATGCTGTTATACGCTCGCTATTGGCCATCCATTACAATGTATGTGTTAATGTTGTTAATTAAGCGAACAGGACGAACAGGAACAGATGTGGCCATGCCGTGCAGTCCGCTGAGCTGTCAGCCAGAATATCCAGCTTGAATTGCAACAAACGTTGCAAGGTGTCAGTGACAATTGTGCGCTGTCTCCTACAGCTGCAGCTACATATGTGTTGCGTGTGTGTGTGTGTGTCTCTGTGGAGCAACGCCCTATTTGCCTCATTAGCTAACAGCACACGTGCACAAATCAATTTTGCCACGTCCAACACGAGTCACATGCGCCACTTGAGTGCTCCAGTGCAGCTCTCTATTCCCATGGCATTAAGTGCAGCAAAAACAATCATACCACGCGTTTGTCCAAAAGCAATCAAAGCGAATGGCTTCACGAAAAACAGAATCACATACACACACACACACACACTTATACTCCATATCCACACCGTACGGAACCACACGAACTGCATGTTTTAATAAGCCATGGCATCGCAGATGATGTTATAAGTATGCAAGTGCCATATTGAATGCTCTACTTCTTTGGCCAATCGTCCCTGACAGTCACTGGCGTATAGCATATTTACTGTTCCAACTAAGTATAATGCAGTTTCCCTGGCAGTTTGATGTTTATCTATGGCAGTGCTTGCCAAGCGCACTGATAAGTGCATCAACATGATGCTCAAATTATATGGTTTCACTTGCCAGCTTCAGCCACACGAGCAAACGAGCCCCATCAGCATTACATAAGGACGAGTACATACATAAGTGCAGGAGCGGTTCAGGCAGATAATCAGTATTGTAAAAAAGGAAACTATACATTTAACAATTGTCAACAATTATCATAATGTGGCATCGGTAATACTCCTTGATCTCTGTACATAGCATAGTCAGTGGCTGTCAGCTTAATATTGGCATTAGTCGGCACCTGTTTATAGTGTCCTGGTCGTTGGCGATAGGATACAATATCAGTATAGCTATGTCGAACGAATTTCCAAGCTGTTTCCTCACAGGGCCTGAACTTTTTCACACTGCATTGCATGGCAGTTGCAGCTTGCCGGCTTCTTTCTTGGCGTAGGGATTGCCACAGTAGCCTTGCTGACTGTGGAAGCAAGGATAATCTCTGCAACTCCTCTGGCGTCAACTGCTCCACTCTGAACTCATCCGGTTTGGCTTCAGATTGATACATATAATAACTTGCTTGGGATACTTTTGAATGTTTTGTTTGGAAAAGATTGTTCCGTTTGTGCAGCTCGTAGATATGGCGCTCTAGGTTAAGATGTCCAATGCGCCAGGAGCCCATCTTGTGGCAATAGTACTCTTTATTCAGCAATGTGTGAGGATTTGTTGCCAATGCCAACTCAATAGAGTTTTCTGAAGCATACTGAATCGTTGCATACTTTTGGCTAGCAGAGCATTTGCGCACACTTATTGTGTGTACCGGACCGAACTTGGTGAAATGCTCATAGACATCAGTGTAGCTTATGTCTATCTTAAGGTCTCTTATATAGAGTGTACGCTGGCTGTCCATATCCATCGCAGGTGGGTCTTTTCTTTTAGGTTCTGGTGGCGGCGGCACAGCTGTGATTTAATGAATTATTAAATTAATTAATTAAAAATCAAAGAAATTAATAACCTACCTGTCATATCAGCGACGCGTCGTAGCCCCTGCGGTACGCAATCGATGGAGTGATACCTTCGCTGACGTTTATGGACGTTGGTAAAATTACTTAAAGATTGCATCTTTAAATGGTATTGTAAAGTTAATTCTATTTTGTCATTAAACTCACAAAAAATATTATCTGAATGACAAACTGTTGTAAGCCAACTTCAATTTTCATGACCTACTATTTTCTTTTTTTGCTTTTTACAATTTCCGTAATCTGTTTTTGTGTGGCTTTGTGGTTAGAATTTTAGCAGATTGGCTTTAGTAATTTATAGGCTGGTTGTAAATTGCTTTTCTATGAAAACATAATTACAAATGAAATAATAAATAATTGAAAAGCTAAAACTAATACGTTTACCCTGCTCTGTATACTTTTGTTTTGTGTGCTTGCTCTCGACCCGAATTCGCTCCTGCTTTCAGCATCTTGCACATTGTTGCACAGGCTATTAAACATGCTGACGAAGGAGATGAAAATGCGTTTTTAATGCAGCGCAAATGTGGCAACTGTTTGTGCATCACATGTGGGCTCACATACTTACGATATTTGCACTTAACTAACTGAAAACATTCCCAAAATTTTATGTAAATTATGCGGCAAAAAAAAAGCACTCTTCTTACTTAGACTCGTTAGCTGATTAATTACTTAAGCACATTCACATTACCCGAAATACTTGAAGCTTGAGCAGACAGAAACTTTTAAGCTCGCTAACTTTTGATGAAGTTGGTGGCATTTTTATAGAATTTATTTTGTGCCTTATTAAAAGCTTCTTTAGCATGAGTTTTTGTCGCAGAGTTTTTAATTTCAAGTCAAAAATTGAGAAAAAATTGAAAAAGCAAGTCTGCGGATGAAATCGTGACTGGGATTCACAATGTTGTGAAATATGTAGTCCAACTGTTGTTAAGGCTGTGAGTGTATTTGCTTAAGTTGGGAAGTGTATTGTCTTTCTCGGAAGCACTCTTGATAGCTCAAAATATAACTACACCGACTAACGACTCATAAAAGATACTGGCAAAGAGTATTTCACCTAATTACCTGACAATGGTATACACGTTCTACCAACAAAACCAACTGGCAACTGCAACAACTGAACGTGGCATACAAATTGGGATGGAATTGGCTTCGATTCGTTTTGGTCCATTTGCATGTAGCTAGGTTTCGTAGTGGATATCGTGTCAACGTTAAAGGTAATCGAATATTTTGACTTTTTGTGCTACCAAATTGACAGTGGAAGCTTTGAAATCTTACTCCTTGCATCTGACTCTACCCCTGGTTTAATCAGGCAACCACCACGTACACGGATGCAGTTCAGTGAAAGAATGCCAAAAACCCCTTGCAATTTGTCGTCTAAACAAAATGCCAAAATAGTACTCGTCGAAGGCAGTAAAAAGCAAATCAGCAAAAAAGTCAAGAGAACATAGCAGCGGCAGCAGCAGGAGCAGCTCAACGTGCAGAAATCAGTACCGAGTCATGGCATTTCTGCGGTGCCAGCCAAACAGACAGACAAACAAACGCGACCCCCATGCGAAATGAGTAAGTACGATTAAGGGGTTTTGGGTATAGCATGGAGTACGGCTTTCTTTTTAAGCTTTTATATAAATTTATCAAGATATTTTTGGCCCCTTTTTGCCAAAGTGGCACAGTTCTATGATACACTAATACAGAAAGGCACTTTATTACACTACATGCTGAGGGTAAAGGTTAGATGTGACACATTATAATGATTCAGATGATATTAATAGAAATTTCTCATTTTTAAAAAAGAATTAAGAAGATTCTATTTACGTCATATTTAGGCTGAATGTCGTGCAACTTAACAGATATTCTGCTTGAATTTTAATATTCTACTCACAGCAAAATTTCCATGATGCGAACTCATCTCATCGCCTCTACTTATAGAGTAACCAAAATTCACATGGTTCTTATGTAGTTGCTCTACTTTAGTTATCCCAGATGATATATAAAGTGCAATATTTCAGTGGCAAGCGAAGCGTAAATATTGTAAATTTTATACTGCAGACACTTTGGTGACTTCTCACTGGGATCGTAAGGCAAAAGTCAGCCACTACGTGGACAATTTTTTTTATACCCAAAATAACACAAACTGCGTAGGGGCATATAGTAAAATCCAGCAAAATTCATGCTTTAATAATTCATACACACGGAAAAAGAGAAAATATGTACATATACAACTCAACTAAGTTAAACTTACAAATTGGCAAAAATTAACTGAATTTTCCTTTATTTTTTTTTTTTGGTTATATTTGGAATTGAGTTCAGCTGCAATCGCAATATGCCCGAGGTCACTGTCATTTTTGCTTAAACCTTTTACGAGCAGCAGCAGAAGGTAATTTAATTAAAACTGTACAGCAGTCAGAGGACAGGCAGAGGCAGAGACACAGACAGAGAGATGAATCTTACATCTTATTAGCTGGCAGGCAACTTCAATGCGAATTTACACTTATCGCCGTGGCTCAGGCCAACAACCTTGTCACAGTTCAGATACAGATACGGATGCGGAGACGGATACAAATGCAGACAGCGATACATATGTATGTGTATTATATAGAGATACGTATGCACTGTGCAAATGTGGCTACGTGTCGGTTTCAATGAAATGAAAATATAAAATATGCATTTACTGCAACCCGCCTCCAGCTACAGATACTAGTTGCCGCCTGCTACAGTTCCTGCTGCTACTGCCCGGATAAGTATGCTATGGGCAACGTGCTCATCGTCAGGGGATTGTGTCGAATGTCATGCGCGCCCCGCATTCAAATGCCAACCAAAGGTTTTCGGCCAAAACTGTGAGACTTATATTTACCAAGCCAGACAGCAAGCCAGCAAGGGATATAGGGAGAGAGTGAGACTCCATTGTTCATAAGAAGCAGCAAGCCCAGGCACTCAATAATGAATGTAACGAGCACATTACAAACACTTATATATGGCAACTTTAAAGTGCCAGCCCGAATGGCATATGACAGTCGCTATAAGCATAAGCACAACTATATGAGGTACTAGTACTTTGTGCACCTGCCACATGCATGCGAGTATTATGAGAAGTACATGCATAATTGTGGCATCAGACGCCGAGTAAAATGGACATCAAGGTACATAGCAGCAGTACGAGTAAGTTAAATGTGCAGCAAGTGAAAACTTGACTTAACTTTTTTGCAAGGAGGGAAGTGGAGTGTAGTAGGGGGTGGGGGCTTGCACTTGAAGTGCTAAAACTTTGGCAAAAGTTCTGCTAACTCCAGCTAGTTGTAGCATGAAAAGCAAAAGTTTGCCGTCAAAGCGAAAGTTAATGCCAACAGCAGCAATAACAATATGGCTCTGAATAAAAAATGAAAAAAACAGGTACATTTATTTTATTTGTCAGCATTAAGCCTGGTAGTTTATAACTGTAGTGGAATCTCTACATAAACTGTATCTTTTTTTTGCAAGTTTTTTTATGTCCGTTTTTTTACCTTGCTTAACAGTAATTAGTTTTTTAATTTTTATTTTACTATATGCAACATTGACTGACAAGCTGTCAGGCCAGATACAAACGTTAAAGGGAGCGAGAGGAAGAGCTAGATCAAGCACACATTGAAATGGCATAAAACTTTCTCGTATTCTCGTATTCCCCAAGCAAGTTGCACGAAAATTTTTGCACAATTGGCAATCGAAAATTGGAAAACTTTTTCCTATATTTGTTTTGGCTTCATTCGGTTGACTGTGGCAAGTCATACACACACACAATGCTGACATATATCCAGATACACATACTCGTTACGGTTGCTGCTATTAGCAAAAAGTTTTGTGTGCTCTGCTTTAGCAGCGAGTTCCCCCAACTTAACCAAAGGCATGCCTGAAGTAAAAACTTTAACGCAGCGGCAGCGGCAGCAGCAACAACAACAACAAGCTGCAACAAAATAAACCTTTGGAAAGTATCTAGTGGGCAAATAGCTGCGATTCTAATTGCAACTGGCAACTGCCAATTGGCAATTTTCAATTTGTTTGCATTGGAATTGCTACTTTATGATCCACAGCACCACTGACCCACTAAAAGAGCACTAACACTGCCAACACACTAACTTTGACTTAAGCAATTAAAATGCATATAAATGACACTTTCTAAATGATTTCATAAAGTTTTCAGCTCTTGTGTGTGTGCCATGAGCTGAATTGTCCAGAAATAGAAAGATTCCCTTTTTTTTTTTTGATAAGCTGACTCAACTGGACATTTCAAAATAGTTCTTAATTTGTTTGGTATATGACTTATGGCAATGAATTAATCTTTGAAGAGGGATTGCTAAATACTAGCTAGAAATATTCTATATTTTTTAGGTCAAGTGGATAGAGAGCGATAACAAAAGTTAGATGGTTTTTTCATTCGTTGCCTTTTGAATGTTCGGCTTATTGAAGGAAAATATTCCAAAAATATAAAATGTGTGTCTAATTTTTATTGGCTTTAGGTATAGTTATTATATACAAACTAGTAATTTTTAGGTAATTTATTTCCTATTAAAATATTTTTCTTTTATATTATATATGTATTTTATATTATTCACTTGTATTATTTATTGCAAATATCTGATAGATACTGCAATGAATCTTATTTACTTTTTATAGAATATATATACATACATATTAGTGAAAAACTGTATTTAAAATTGACCAATCGCTAAAGTTCTGCCCAAATTAAAGTTTCTCTGTTGATGTTCTGTTCAACGGAGCGTATACGTAATGTGCGCCTATGGCAACGGCAAATACCGTTGCAACAGTGAAAAGAAAAAAGTGTTTTCTAATTGAGCATTGATTTTGCAGTTTCACAATTTGCTAGTTAAATGCGCTGGCACATTTGAAGTCAATTTAAAGTTCCCATACAGTTTTCATAGCATTCAGAAAGTTAACTAGTCCGATGTCAAAGTTATCTGTCAGACTAATTGCTTTATGATAGCTTTTCGGTATTATTTTTTGCCAAAATATTGTGAAAATATGCCACACCAGGAGCAATATTGAGTCGGAGTGTCACCCATATATACACACACACGTTTGCGTATGACCAATTCACTTTGTTGTTGCTGCTGTCTCTGATTTCCCCAAGCAGCGAGAGAGTGTCAATTTGTTGGGGTTTATTGTGTGCTTTTGGTCGGGTTATGATTTAGGTAAGCGCCCTGGGAGGTAGCATCCATGTCGATAGCGATTCCGATGCCGATGTCGATGTCATTTCAAATACCGTTCTGCCAACAAAAACTTAAACCCCATGGCGTCTCCGCAACTCGTCATTTGTGATTTTATTATTTATGGTTTTTGCGGGCAGCATTGCGTTCGGTGATATGATTGCGTTGTCCTCTAATAGCCAAAAGATTTAACATATAAATATTTGGCAATAACGTTATAACGATATACAGTTTGGAAAACATGTTTGGGAATGCTGTCAAAAGCGTTTGCATTTGCATTATAATCGCTCTATGCGAAATAAATCTCAAACGTATGCATATTTTATGGAACGGTCACCGTTAGCTCGTTTACGTGAAGGAGGGTTAAACGTGGAGTTTACTAAATAAATATTTATTATACATACATATATAAGTAATATTACAGAAACTGTGGCTATAATTAAATGTGTAAATAGTCATATAATATAATTTTATAACAATATAAAATTTATCACAAATATTTTTTAACCTCTTGCGGTACTCCACAAACATCCCTCTTGAAAATTGAATTCCGTTCAAAACGGATTAAATGTAAAGTAATAAATTTGAATGTCGTAGGTGTACGACTATGCATAGATAGGATAAACTCGGTTTGTTTGCTCTGCTCATAAATTGAATTGAAATTTTGTGTACACTGTCGAAAAAGTTTTGACATTTCGTGCTATTACAAAATGCTTAAAATACAATATTTAAACAGGAATTGGTATTGTGTGCATATGAAATTTGATGCTGACTAATCTGAATGTGGGTTAATAGTGTAGTTAATCAATTGGCAGACGTAAAGCACACACAATTGTATCGACAGGTGTTAAATAATGCTAATTATAATTGTGGCCAACTAATTGCATTAATGCCAAACCACAAACGCCAATTAATTAGTCAGCAATTGACAGGCGACCGCAGCACGTACAGCACGGAAAACAATTGACACAGATGAGAGCCAAGTCTTTTTTTTGTGGTAATCCAGGGGAGGTAAGAGAGATAGTGGAGTGAGATCAATTGCAGGAAGACGCGTTTAATCTTTCGCCTAGGCTTTGTTGATGCACAAGGAAACTCTATTTTATTATAATTCCATTTGAGCGACTTTTTAATTTCATTAGCGGTCTTCGTTGAATGTTCACTGTTCAGCGTTCAGCGTTTGCATTTGTGTTCGGAGCTTGTAATTAAAATGCCGCAAAGCGCCGCTAGACGACGCACAGGGCATAGCATAAAGCGTGAGACGGTATCCCCCAGTTGACTGTGCGAGTGGATTGTGGACTCGCCCACGCATTTGCCAATTAAAAATTTCAATTGCGGCATAAAAACGCGCGTGTAGAAAATAAACTTGCCTGAAATGGAATAATTAAGCAGCTGCTGCCTGTGTTCATTAAATTTGCACAGCACAAGTTAAATATAAATTCAAAGGCCTCGCGCTCTTTGGTCTCTCGGCCCAAATTTTGAAGCGTCGATTTTACGAAAAACTTTAACAAATAGCGTTGAATAGCGTTGTCCTGCCAAAAATTTGTGTGTCAACAATGGGCACAAAACAAATCACAGCACAAAATGGGGCCAAGCCAAAATTATATAGAATGCATAAAAATAACATATAACATAATAAAGTGGTCAGCAGGTGCCTATTATGTAGCTAAATATATGTATATACAAAAGTGGAGAAGCAGCTAAATAAAGCCTGAGGATGCCTGCAGGACTCTGTGTTCGCCAAGTACTGTAATTCTAGCTGCAGCTGTTCCACTTTCCACTAGAGACATCGCCACATAATGCATGCAAACTTGTAATAATTTTTCGTTGCTAAATTTTAAGCTTTGCGAAAAATTTGCACAAAATTTTTACAGCCAATAAATTTTCCGTAACGTTTTTTACTGCTTGCTGTAGGGCTGTAAAAACATTTGTGGCCCTTGTGTAGATAATTAAGTCAGAAAGGCTGTTTGCCTTACTTGTTATATGAGTTGAGAGTTTACACGCTTAAAAAGTTGGCAATAGATAGAAAGTTTCATCAGTTAAGCAATAAGTAACAAGAGTCGCTGCTACTACCCCTTGTTAATAATAATTCGTGCTGCTTTCTTGGTCAGTCGGCCAGACAAAGTCAAGTGGCTGCGTGACAGTAATCAAAGTCACATTAAGGAACTTCACAGCTCACTTTCTCATGCAGTCACAGTTACAGTCACATTATTCACTCATGTTACATGGCACTGGGTCCTTTCGTTATTTTGTTGATTCTTTTATAGTTCTTTTGTCACTTGTGTTGCAGCTGGCAGCAGTTGGCAGAACTGAAGTGGGCACTCAGCACACAAAATGTGCAAAAGGAACTTAACAGTCATCATGCTAGAAGCAGGTAAGACGAGCTTCAAGCCTCCACTTCACAGCCCACCGCAAGCATCCAAAATAACACAGAATGAAGCACTTCAGTTACAGCAGCAACAGCAACAGTAACAGCAGCAGCAACATCAACAGCTTTACCTCAGACACACACACACACACGCACTATTTGTAGCGATTGGTGCAGTGTTACGCACTGAACTGGGTTATTCGGAGGCTGATTTAACGCTGCAAAAAGCAACAACGACGAAGGTAAACAAAAACACGTGTGCCTTCTCAAGTTATCCGTAGCCGCTTTAATGGTCTGGCTGCACTGCGCAGTTGCGGATAGAATGCGCTATTTAAGAGTACGGATATAATCACGCGAGAACGTTGGCAATGCGGCGTATCCGTAATGTGTTTTTTGAGCTCTTAAATGCAGCTGGATAAACACTTGCAGTTTGTGCTCGCTTGGCAAATATGTTGCATACTTTTGGGCTGCCATGAATTAGAGAGTATAATATGCATAAAGTTACGGATAATTCCACGTAAATTTAATGCACAATACAAGCAATAAATTTCTTGAAACAACTTGCTATAAAATTTACATTTACCATTATACAAATATTATGAGTCGTATGTAGATAATAAAAATAACTGAGAAATATATTACTATAAATTGAGAAAAGGTAGATAGATTCATAAAGCATCCCAAAAGTAAGCTATTAAAACTTTATTGAGTGGCTAATAAAATAAATATACATTTTTAATTAATGTATGTATATGCTCATATCAGTTCTAAAAGTAAATTTTAATTTAAAAAATTGAATTTTACATTCAGCATCCAATAAATAAGTTCTATGTCTTCTTATTTTACTGAAAATAACAGTTATTCAATACACACATATATTCTCAGTGAAACATACGTGGCTTGCTTGAATTATGCGCATTTTATCAAAACCTAAAATGTTTCTTTATGCCTTTAACCAATCGACATCAATAAATCATGGCGTGTTAAAAGATAAATTGCTGTCAATGAAAGCAAACCCCTACATATGGAGATACACACAGGCACACACGTGAGGTAAGCTGTAGAAATTTTGTTTACCACCAATAGTAAAAGGTATAAAAATAGTTTCAAAGTGTTCATTGAAAAGTTATTGAAGTGTAATGGCAGACGAGATACTCGTATTAATTTTAAACACCACACGCGCGCCTCTACTAATGTGTGTGTATGTTTGTGCGGGTGATGTGGGTGTAACTTGTTTGCATACTACGCCCACTTCCGCCACACAAACACACACACACACACACATACACTTAGACAGACTTCAGTGCCATTTATAGCTCTATGGGGAAGCGCATAGCAACGAAACCGAGAGCAGCAGCAGGTATACTATACATATATTTGTAAAGGAAGCTCTAAATCAGTGACTTTGTGCCCAGTTTCTATATATGAGTGTAATGAATAAACAATAGATAGTATATTTATGCATCTGTCTGGTACTTGGCATTATGAAATTCTTGTTTATGACCATTTTTGCAATAGGATATTCACTTTTTGTTGTACTAAAATGCAATTTAATTAGGCATTGATTGTAATTCCCTACAGTGGGTCCTGCGTTTAATGTATCCCGTTGCAATGGGCCATTTGAAGTATGAAATGTCATTGTTTTTGTTGGTATTTACAGGCAAAGCGAGGGTAAGCGACAGTAAGCTGACATTTGATATATTTATTAGCTCCGCCAGCTCTCTCCCCTATATAAAGTACCTCGTAAATGCCTATCATTTGGGTCTTGTTGCTGTTGTTGTTATTGTTGTTTGTCATTTGCGCTGACAGTCTATTAAATTTTTGATAGCTCATCGCATGTGCAGGCTGTTATGAGTATAGCAGACGTTCTGTACATATACGACATGTGTACAAGAAGTACTATATATCAACATACATATGTACGTATACTGGCAGCATTAAAGAAGATGCTCTGCTCTCGGCAAATTTAATTAGCAATAAGATTGCGACTAAGCCGAATGAGAGCATGTTGAAAAATTAATAAATATATATTCTACAGACATTTTTCATCCAGTTCTCTGATAGAACATTTCTTAAATCAACAAGTTTTTGCGCTGTTTAAAAATGTACATATATATAAACTCGAAACTTTTCGGTGTAGAGTATCTCAGAATTTAGCAGAGTTTATTGCGGCTTTTGACTTTAATATGCTTTTGCTGTCGTTCAACATTTATGAGCCGGGTTTAACCAACACAATATTAGATTATTAATAATGTCAGCGTGTTGAAGAGGCTGCCAATGCTGATGATGTCTTGCTTATATTAATATATTAATTTTAGCTTCATGCCAGCGCCAACTGTGCGTATGATTGATATTTTGGATACATACTATCTACAATATATTTTTGGGTCCCTCTGTTGTTGCAAACTGTTCTATTGACCACGTATCATGCTGCTGGTTTTCATTAGTTTCTAAACTGCCAAAAGGGGCCAGAGGACACTGAATTGCCTGGAAGCTTGTTAAATGTATTGAATGACAACTCCTTCGCCTGGAGCTGGACAGGAACACATGACAGTCCAGTGCATGGGCATGGGCCATTTGAACAGCTCGACAGTTTGTTGACCCTAACAGGATTTCAAAACGAGGCACATACACCCATACATATATGCATGACAATTGCTGTTCATGGCAGAAAGACGTGCAGTTCTCTTTCTGCTTGGCTTTCTGCTTCTTCATTTGGTTGCCTCCGCTTTACTTTACGGCACGTTGCATTGTGTAGCCCATTTTGACGCCAGAGACAAGTCGGTGAATGTTTAATGAATTGGTTCAGTGCAACTTTTTGCTTGGCAACTGGCAACTGGCAACTGCCAACATCCAACTACCAACTACTCTCATGGCGACTCTTGACCGTTTGCATTTCATGTGATAGACTTTTTAAAGCTTCAGGCTGCCCCCTTGTCATGCGCCTTGCCTTTCCTGACTTGCCCTAGTCTGGCTGGCAAAACGCATTATTTCATTTTAGCTGAACATTATTAAAACTTTACCACAAAGCTGCAGCAAAAGTTCTTCTTCGAGCACACCTTTGCCTTTGTGGTCGGCATGCGGTTTCAGGCTGGGGCAACACCAACAGCAAAAGTTGTGTTCTAATTAAGCGCTAATAACATTTTAGCACAGTTTAAAGGCAGGCAAAAGTTTCTAAGGGCTAAAATATAGTATGAGCGTTGCCAGTGCAAAGGAAATGGGAAGTAACCGCAAGGGCTACTGATAAGCTCTGAGCACTAGCTTACTTGATTTGTATAGTGTAGGCAATCAATTATATGGTATTGACAAGTAAACTGGTAGATACCCTATATTGCATTTAGCAAATGACTTCTGTTGAGCTGAAAAACTACTCAGTAGCAGAAAAAAGAATCTAAAAAGTAGCACTTATCTAGTTTCCATGAAATTTGCTACACAAGCTGTACTTATTGTTTAAATTAATCTACTAAATGACTTTGGTTTAATTATAGCGTTATTTTACTCTGTTTTTCAATTAAAGTACATAGTACATAGTATGACTATTCAGCATAAAAAGCACTTTATATGAAGCTATGGTCAGTACTAAACAACACAGCTATGATATCAGATTGTTGAATAAGCTAAAAACCTCCTTTTTGCACAGAAAATGTTTGTATTTTCAATATAGTTTCAAATATAATTTGTTTCAATTTTTGTTTTATTTAAATTGAAAATCATTATATCATTATATTATGGACATATATATTATTCTGTCAGGAATATTTTAAAATAAATTGCTGACTCTATTGAGTGTTTACCATAGTACACTTGTACATTCATAGACAGTACACTTGATTATTTGCCAGCACTTGTAAACAGTTAAAGCACATTCACTTTTAGATTTTCTTAAGAGAAACCTAATTTACATATCTTCAATGCTAAATACTGCTAATCATGCAAATTGTTATTCTGTCGAGAATATTTTGAATTTTAGTTTCTTTGCAAGATGTAATGGTATCAACCTAATGCAGTGTATGCAAATACATTTTAATTTTCATTTACAACAATGACCGTCTGGCCAAATTGCAGCGATTGCTATCTAAATCTCTAGGCTATGCAATTTCTGGGAAAATTTTTAGGCAGCTGCCAACTGTCACAGTGGACAGTTGTGGCAAACAAGGTGAAGGGGAAGGGGAAGTTACAAACAGACAGGGAGACAGAGAGACATTCAGGTTGTGCCCCTTGGCAACTGTATAGTGAGATGTCTCCAAACTGTATGCTTGCTACTTCCACACTACACACTGCTTCTTGGTAGTCAATTGAGTCCTGCAGTTGAGTTTGAGCTGTGACAGTTGTCGTTGCTTCAGGATTTGCTCTATTTGATGTTGTTGTTGCTGTTCCCCTTCGGGCTGTGTGAGTGTACTTTACATGTAAGCAAATATCAGTCCCCAGCGGTGCCTTTTGAGTTTGCCTAGCTGGCAATACTATATATGTAGTACACATGCAGTGCTGGTATTTGCAACAACTTGAGCAACTATGTTCAGGATGTTGAGTGTGATTTGCGTAAGTGCAGCCAACGATCAGCATCTTTATCAATGTTATCAGACAGACG
Source organism: Liodrosophila aerea (assembly GCA_035045005.1). NCBI lineage: Eukaryota > Metazoa > Arthropoda > Insecta > Diptera > Drosophilidae > Liodrosophila > Liodrosophila aerea. The sequence goes on from JAWNNL010000292.1 coordinate 241,943, forward strand.
GGAGGAATTGCTGTTGCTGTTCCTGGCAAATATAAAACTGATTTATGGCAGGCAATGGAGCTGTCTGCTTGTGGGCAATTTTGTTGCATGTGTGATCCCCAGACTCGGTGTAAGTTTAAATTGAATTTTAATTTGAGACATGCAGCAATACAGCAAGAGACCAATTCAATCCAAGTGCCTGCCATTACAAAGGGTTGAACCACCTTGACATAAACGAGGTCAACTATAGTATGGCATAAGTGAGAGACAACACCGAGTTGTTGGCCCCTGTCTCATTGTGTCTTTGCTGTTTGTTGTAGGCAAATAAACGCTTATTTGCACACTAATTGCACCTGTGACGTGCTTTGTTATTATAAAATTTTATATTTATACGCCGAGTGTTCTTTCGTCCTTTCTTTGTTTGGCTGTGTGTGAATCTATCCATTGTACAACGAGTATGTGTGTGTGTATCTCTGTGTTTATCTCTTTGCGTATCTCTGTCTACCTTTTGTCACAATATTTGCCATTGTTTCGTGTCTTGTAGTTGCTTGTTAGCGCTGAAAGGATTCTCTAGCTCTAGCTGCTCTTTCTGATTCCCTCGACTGTCAACATGGCGTATGATTAACCATGCTGAAGTCGTCGTCATGCTGCGGTTGCTGCGTGTTTTCTTTTTTTTTGTGTTTTTTGCTGGCTTAATCAAGTTGCATGGCTGACACATACAAGCGGATCTGCATATAACCAAACGCATCCTTGACCTTATGAAAACACATATGTATGTACATTTGTGCTGTCATTTCGAACAACAGAAGGCTTTTAGCGTTAATTGTATTACACAATTTTAATAGTACAAGTTCATTTATGCTCTATCCCACGGCTGCTCCACTTTCGCCTGTCATCAATTCCCAGGAGCGTGACAAAGGCCGCATGCCCCAGTCCACCAAACACGCTTAATAGCACTAATTAGTTAATTAAAATGTTCTTCAATTTCAGCTATGAACTTTGGTAGTTTCTAAACGGAATTGCCTTCGCATTCCAATTCCTGGAGTGCGCTGTCCTAGCATACTTATCAGCTTTGCGATTAGACAAACTTTTTACCCAACTGCAATTGCAATTGCGCACTTTTTGTGCATTTGAGCAGCCTTAATATTTAAGCAGCAGCACACCGACTTGAATTTTTAGCGCCGCCTCGAGTTGCCAGCTCTCAGAGCGATTTACGTGTGTCCGAATGCAATGCAAATGTCCGGTCAGGTCGCCGCTGCATCTCAAGTAGTTCGGCAACAACTGGGTCGAGGAAGACCAAACTAGAAGTAGTAGAACCTGCCGAATGCCGAATAGAAAACTTTTCTCCACTGAATCTGAGAGACGGCACTCTGTTCGTGCCTTCTGCTGGGGCTTTTGTAATATGCGCTCAACTTGCTGCAACTTTTGTCAACTTGAAATCAAAGGAGCTGCAGTTGCCTCAACTTTTGCCCCTAAAGTTGTGCATAAAAAGCCATTACAGGCTCACGTAGTCAAAGTCAAACGACAAATTCGCATTGTGTCCAAAAGTGTATACAATTTCAATTGTTTAACAAATACACAAAAGGAAATAAAATAGAAAAAAAATAGCAAGTGAGAGCAGAACAATGCACTCAATGGGCTTGAGTCAAGTGCTTAAAGAATTTTTCTTCATTCTGAAAATTATTTGTTGTGCATTCAGGTGAAATTATTTGCACTTAGCTGCATTTACTTTGAGCCCAAACGCGCCAAACTCTGCGCAATTAAAATGCAATTTGCAGCACAATAAAAGTAAAGTAAAATCCTCGTAGCCAAAACGACAATGGACAGACCAGGCGTGTTGGCCCTTTTTTTTTTGGAACTAAGCCAAGTGGAGAGCCAGACAAACAATGCAAAGAAATGCGAAAAATAGTGAATCACAAAGTGGTTAGTGGTACATAAAGAACTCCAACACCTAGGTTTGTTGTGCAAAGTGCGGTAAACAGCGTAGTTTATATAGATTTAGTGTTATTACGGCAGCCAATTGCCAATAGAGCAAACATTTGAACACGATACTCGTGTACCCATGTACTCTAACACACTATAGAGAAGCTCAAAGAACAATTCAATTGAGCGAGCTAAATTTAATTATAGATTATTTTTAAGCTGTTTAAACAACATTGAATCTGTATTTAACTTAACTTGGCTATTTTTTTTCTAGAAAGCAAAAGTTTCAAAGTTTTTTTTAACTATTTCAACTGCTTTTGATTTTCAAAGTTTCTACAGATTTTTTCTGGGAAAGTTTATTCTTTCTTTTCTTTATATATTGATGGAATTACATTTCGCTTTTAATGAATTATAAACAAACACTGCTTATCATCCAGGTCATTCAATTTTTTATTAAGGATAAGTTTGGTTTTTTTTTTGGTGAATTGATTAAGTTATAATGAAATCCAGTTGCTATACACATACATACATTGCTTAAGTATTATCTACTTAACATAATACATATCACTCACTTCAGGAGTGCCTAAATGCTATTTGTTATTTAGAGAAATATTTATTGAATAATAATTTATATTGAGTTAAAATTAACCAATTTAATTCGTATTTTATTCTCTGTTTTGCTCTTCTCTTGAGTTGTCAAAATTCTTAATTTGTTATCAATAATGCAAATAGTCATGCGACAGCTCACATATAGATTTATTTCACAAATAAATTGGACACTCATGAAATGCCAAATAAAATCTACGATATAATTGACAGTCAGTCGATAGCCAAGTACACATGCACAGGTGTGAAATGAAACTGTTTCTGGCTCATGTTTAGGGCTGATTCTCTTTCAGAGCCAAAACAATTAACTGCAGCGTCGCTTACATGTCGCCATTTACCTGGAGGCTCGTTACAAATTGCGAACAATTTGATGACAACGGCATTTTATCAATCAATTTCTTTTTTTTACTCATCGTTGTTTCTGTTCTCTGACTACAAACGCTCTACGTGTGTGTATGTGTGTGTATTTTGGGCCAGCATGCTGCCATTGAAGTTGTGTGTTGTTTTCTCACGTGCTGCAGCTGCCAATGCAAATTGAGTTGCCTTTGTTTTGCTGCGTACACAGTTTGTTTATTTATTTGGCTGCACGTGCAAGTGCCACATTTGTTTGTGCTATATAAGGCAAATAGTTTTTTATTGTCCTTTCATAAATATATTTATATTTTGTAATCATTTTTAATTGCAATTTTCAGCGTATCATAAATTTAATATTAAAGCCAACATGGCGTATACGTAACATGTATAGCATTCGCCATTAACAGGCACAGCATTCTGTTATACGAACAGCACTGTTATCAGCAGTTAACACTTTAATACTAACAGCACCGTGTTACCGTTTATGACTAAATTAAGATTTCGTTTCATATAATTAACTGACGATAATCGGACGACACCTATCGTGGATGTTGATTCTGCCTTCAACCGGTTTCATATGCCACTGTTTACTATTTGTGTTTTCAATCACCCATCCCGGTTCAATTTGCACTTGCCAATGCAAATTAGCCAAAATTCGAACTACGCTGCTCGTGGCATATGTTTTCCGTTTGTGTTATGCACACATTTTGGTATGATTAAACCGCATTGAAAATACGTACATCACGCACCATTCACTCAATGCGTGTGTGTTTGCTATGGGTACCAGTTCGTGGGGGAAAAATTGCCATTAGATAGAGGTACAAATTAGAAATTTCTAATGATTTGTGTGCATATAACTATCAGATGCCGTTGGTAAAAGTGAACCCACAGATTATGTAGATTGCTAGGATGTTATCTATAGATAAATTCTCTGTATTTTTAGACCTACCACACACGCATGTGGGTAGCCTGTTGATACTATATTTCATTTTATTATTACATTCTAATATTAAAGTTTGCTTGATAACACAAACTCACTCCCACCATGTGCTATTTGGTCACTTCACAGACGATCCCTATCATTCCATAAGTTTCAAGTTTTATTTTTAGTCACATGGGCAGACCTTTTCCCCGAATATACATATATATAAGCACAAATAAAACTGCCAAATCTTGACTAATTTAATTTAAGAACCGTAAGAAGCGTAAATTCCGCGGGACTTCTATCTTTATGGACCTAATCAAACGATAAGCTTTATGTCGATTACCGTTACAATTACCCACAGCGATGAGCAGAAATTTGCGCACACATTATGATTAGTGTTTCGTGAAGGTTTAATCCGAGATTGCAGTGATGTGCTCCACGTTAAACGAGTACTCGTACAATACGGTACGCCATGCTGTCCGGTGTTTTGCCTTAATTGAAGTTAACTGATCAGCTGAGCGTAGAGACTGAGAGCGTTACCGTAAGCCGGTTGGAAATTTGTGTGCGGTCGCGTTCAGATGGATGCCAGCAGCTGGCTGCAGTTTCAGTGCGCTGCGAGCAACCGGCGGCTTCACACCTGGCCACGCATTCAATACAAATTCATCGTAACTTCGTGGAGCAGCTCAAGGAGTTCTGAAGACCCTTTAAAAGTTTCATGGTGCGTTCAAGTTTTGTGGTTTATTTTCCTACTACTATGTAGAATGCATGCCAGTGAATGTGTTTGTGTGTTAATTTCAAGTATTTTGCATGTACAAGAAGTTTTTGTGGATTTGTGTGTTAAGCTGTTGTACTTTATGTGGTTTTGGCTGTTTATCCAACTGCCACTTTCCATTCATGTGCTGTTGATTAAAGAGTTCCTTTATTATTGTAGTTGAAAATTCAGACAACTGTTGCAAATTACTTGCATTCGCTTCAATAAATTCATTTATTTGTCTATCTGTTTCGACTTGAAACATTTCATTTTATATGACACATTCAGTAAGTCACCTCAACTTAATGAGACTTAAGAACAAGTGAACTGAAACAATGCAAAATACAACTGAGCTCACAAAAAATTCGTATAATATAGATATATTTTTAAACTTGAGCGTGCAAAAAAATAAGTAGAAAATTTACTGCAATGAGTATATTGTTTATTCTCTGTCTGTTATTATATTCAGTTGAATTCAGTTGCATAAGTATTCAAGCTCAAAATACTGCTATGTATGTGGTAATATAAAATATATAGACTTATATACCCTAATAAATCTAAAGCCTTCTAATCTGCCAACAGTTGTTATTGTTGTTTTCCTTAACTACTGCTAATCTAACAAAGCTTTTATGTTTTGTTGCTGATTTAGATAGGCACTTGCTAATAGAAATTAAATTGCGTTCTATATCATAAATGTTAGTGATTATGGTAAGCCAATCGAAGGCGAGCTATTTGCTCAGGCCATATTACAATACAATATAGTACTACTGCTTGATAACGCGACGTACGATAAATCAGAACTAACCGCTAGTTACCATTCATAAATCATACATATATTGCGGCATAATACAATCATTTGACTAATAACAATCCATATAGCCGTTGATAGCGAACAGCAACAATTCAATGCTGGTTTAAATACTCGTAGATTATTTTTTACTTTCCCGAAAAGTTAATTGTAAGGTAATTGTTTTTTATGATCACTTAAAACCCGTTCATAAATTCCATCAAATATGTGAATGCAGCAGATTGTGTGTGTTCTCGCTGCTAATTGAGCGTTAAGTTGAGTCGCATCAAAGAACTGGAAATTTTTGTTATCATATGGCCATTATCTAATAGAGTACCTAAAAATAAACAAGGGATTGTAAACTGCTCAAATATCATCCACACGTGCAAATAAGTGAGCGATGCGAATTCGTGTCTCTCTCGGGGAGCAGTAACATGATAATCAAATCAAGTGAAAGTCCCCCCAAAACCGGTCGCTATGCCAAGTGCTTGGCTCACTTATGGCACAATTACGCATTTGATTATGAATAATGTGTGTGTGTGAGTGTGAGTGTGTGTTTGAGTTCTATACTACATTTCGCGTGCTTCAAATGGAACAATTTGCAAAACTATTTGCTTAATAAGTTAAATGGATAATTGAGTTAAGAGGCGTTTGTATGAATGCCAAGGAGCTCCGTGCGTCGATAAGACAACATCAATTGTTTAAATTCGTACTTATCTATATACCTTTTATGAATTCATCTTGCATAGATACAGTAGTAGTATATCCGGATTAGGACGGTTGGGGGCAAATGATTGTGTGTGTGCCCTCGGTTGGAGTTCTATGTCAAAGCCAATTACGTGGCCACACGCAATACTGGAGACAATAAATTGCTGTAGATTTGTTTATAAATAGCAGGGCGCGAACAAAGAGTATACTAAGTTGCAAAAAAAAATTATAACACGCTTCGCATTGTGTGCAATTTTTTTTATTGAACTTGCTGTCGAGATGATTGTGCTCGATTGCGGGATGTTTGGGGAATTTAATTTGATTTTAATGAAACACCAGCACGCACATTGACCAATATTATTGTATGAAGAGTATCTTTTATTTGTATTTGATTTGTGTTTTTGTGTTTATTCAATTCTCTTTTGCAGGCATTTGCACTTGTCTAGTTGATTGCCTTTACGCCTCCAATAAGCCTAAGTACAAATCCATAATTCAAAATGACGGACTTGGAGTCAACCAAAGTAGACAAACACAATGGCCATCAGCCGCATCACAACAAGTAAGTGCTAATCGCATCAAAGACATAAAAGACTGCCTCAATTCATGGGCAAAAAACTGGCCAAACGAGTAACCGTAAATTGGTTCCGCCTTAGTCAACGGTTATCAGTTGCTTAGCGAGCTAGACACACAGCTGTTCCAGGAGCTACTTGTTCCAGTACGTTCAAGTACAAAGTGTATCCACAGTTATGCATAGACAATAACAATCTGCAGCTGAGCCAAAGCAAACCAGTAGCTATTGCCCCACGTAGCTTGAAAACAGGTTGTGGCCCATTGGTAACTGCAGACGGTAAAGAGATGAAATAAAAAACCGAAAAAATAAAAAAAAAGTTGATTCGAATCCAGCATCAATTTGTTAATGAACCAGCGAAAGTGGCTTCGTTAGTTAGTTTCCCCATTTGCCTTCAGTAACTATGGTTATCAACAACCTGGTTACCTGATTCACTGGACTCACTTGATTCACCTGTTCCCCTTTTGTACATATTCGCAGTAATGAGATTGTTGAGAGCGAACCACTGACATGGAGATTCTGGCGCAAACAACGTTATATTGTGGTGCTCTTGGCATTCTTCGGATTCTTCAATGTCTATTCGCTGCGTGTGAATCTCTCCGTGGCAATTGTGGCCATGACTGAGAATCGTACGGTAACGGATGCCGATGGTAATGTATCCTACGAGCAGGACTTTCCCTGGGACTCCAAACAGAAGGGCCTGATATTGAGCTCATTCTTCTATGGCTACATTTTGACACAGTTCCTTGGCGGTTACATTGGAACCAGAATTGGCGGTAATCTTGTAAGTAATACCATACCAAAAACTTTCGTTACATCTTAAACTTAAGTTTGATATTGTTTGTTCAATACTTTTTTTATCGACTTTTTAAAACTTCCTCTTTAAAATTGCTTGCTAACAATTTGCTTAACTTGAACATTGCAGGTGTTTGGCATAGGCATTGGCACCACAGCCATACTGACTCTGCTAACGCCCCTGGCGGCCAATCATAGTTTGGAATTGTTTCTTGCGGTGCGTATCATTGAGGGTGTATTCGAGGGTGTAACATTCCCGGGAATACATGCCGTGTGGGCCAGGTGGTCACCGCCGTTGGAACGTTCTCGTATGGCATCAATTGCATTTGCTGGCAATTATGCTGGAACTGTGATTGCTATGCCCTCGTCTGGCATGTTGGCCTCACGCTACGGCTGGCAAAGTGTTTTCTATGTGTTCGGCGCTATTGGTGTTGTTTGGTTAATACTCTGGTTGTTGTTTGTACGTGCCGGGCCAGAGTTGGATCGTTTCTGTTCGAAAGAGGAATGTGAATATATACAGAAAACGATTGGCTATGTGGGCAATAAGAAGATCAAGCATCCTTGGAAGGCCTTCTTCACCTCAATGGCATTCTATGCCATTATTGCCTCACACTTCTCCGAGAACTGGGGCTTCTACACTTTGCTCACCCAACTGCCCAGTTTCCTCAAGGGTAAGTTAACATTTGTCAAGTGCCAAAAAGCAGCATTTTCATTACTCCGATTGCAGACACTCTCAACTTTGATTTGAGCAAAACTGGCTTCCTTTCGGCTGTGCCTTACCTGGCGATGGGTATTCTGTTAGCCATTTCGGGATACTTGGCTGATTGGCTGCAGGTGAAGGGTATCTGGACGACAACACAAGTGCGTCGTAATTTCAATTGTGGCGCGTTTCTGGCTCAAACAGTTTTCATGATGCTAACGGCGTACATTATGGATCCCACTTGGTCGGTTGTATTCATTACTATTGCTGTGGGTCTGGGAGCCTTTGCCTGGTCTGGATTCGCGTAAGTTGCAACAAGTGCTGCAGTCATAGATACTCAAGTCGCTAACTCTTGCCACAATTGCAGTGTCAATCACTTGGATATAGCACCTCAGCATGCCAGCGTGCTGATGGGCATTGGCAACACTTTTGCCACTATACCTGGCATTGTCAGTCCTCTATTAACGGGCTACATTGTGGGCGACAGTGGTGATCGGGACGAATGGCGCCTGGTGTTCTTTATATCTGCGGGCATTTATCTCGTTGGCTGCGTCATTTATTGGTTCTATGCCTCGGGCGAACTGCAGGAGTGGGCCAAGTCACCCGAGCAAAAGGCTTTAGAGGCCGAACAGAAGCAGCTGCAGCTGACACAAAGGGCTGGCCTGGTAAATACAGCGGCTGACCTAAAGGACTAAAGCGAATAGAACAAACTTCCACTAAATAATGAAACAAGTAAAAAGTGTTCAACCTCAACCGAAAACCGCAACAGTACCGCAATAACAGAGACACACACATTTTAGTTTAGTTCATACTCCTATTATTGTATACCATATTCAGCTCTAAGTTATTGCTTTAGAATTTCTTTCTGTTTCTTATGTGATGCTGACAATGAGGATAAAGGTTCTGGTTAGCCCATTTGACTATTTTTAGAGCTGTTTCCGCACTCGCATGTGCTCGAGTGATATTCCGAATAAACAAACGTTTTATATTAAACAACCTCCTAACACTGATAAGCTTATACATAGAATACTATATAGTTGAAACTCTGAACATAAGCTCTGGACGAGTAATACCAAACAATGAAATAAATAAATTTAAAATCAATTGACTAAAATATTGTGTAAAGTCACTTTACTATTTAAACACAACTAAATTGCGCATTGTGTGGTCTGCCAAGTCTTCTTGTAACTTTGCTTATACATATTTACTTAGAGCTTATTTTTGCAAATTTTAGTTCGACCCATAGATTTTTAATGCAGCCTTAAAAGTATGCAACACAGTATGTGCATAAGCGGCGATCCTGAAAGTATGCTGCATTATTTTGTGCAAACCGTTGTGATTTCTGTAGAAATGTCAAAACTAACTTTGACAATTTATTATACCCTGCAAAAAGAATGGAATTGAATTGAGAAGGGTATATCTGACTCTAAATGAGTATTATTAGGCATATCGGTCGTTTGAGAAATTACGCTTAGCAGTGTGCTTAAAGTTATGGACAAGTGCATTCAAGTTATCGCAGCCTTTATTCATATCCGACTTTAGCCAACCTTTATTGTACATAATACTAAATGTATGTATGTTGGTATTCAAGTTGAAAAGCATTTTTGAATTGAAAGGCATTTTGACTGGTCAGCAACGAGTTTTCAACGAATTAGCTAACTAGAAACTACGAAGCAATCACATTAAATTTATTGAAGATAAATTTTGTTTATTTCTTGTCTATTTCAATCAATTTTTTTCCTCGTTTTCATGTGTTTTCATCCTTTCATTTTGCGCTTTGCTGTGAATGCATAAATATTTCATCAGTGTCTGACTTTGTCGGTGTTTCCTTTCACTGCAACTGATAAGGTGATAAAAGCTTCGCATAGAAACGTATGGACTTTAAACCGAGGTAAATGTTGCTTTTAACATTGATATTTGCTCTATGTCAAAACAGAAAATGTATCAAGGAGGAAAATACATGATTCTCACTGTTTCCGTTGGAATTCGTTACACGGACTTTGGAGGCACTCGTTGCCAGGACTTAAAATTAGACTTATTTTATAGCACTTCTATGGCAACTGACAACTGCAGTTGAGCTAAATATAAAAAAGAAGAAAAATGTACAAATTGATTTTGCAACATTATGAAAGGAAAATAAATAATAAATCTTTTTAGATGTGAATTTTATAACCTGTGGCGTCGGCGTCTGTATGGCCATGTCATGCTGCCGCTTCCGTTTCCACTTTCATTTCCACCTCCACTTCGGCTGCCACTTCCGCTCAGTGGCCAGTCAAAATATTTATGAACTGACCAAGCACAAATAACAAAAACAATTGAATCATTAGCATAATCAAAATGTGCGTGTTTCTTTCTTTCTTTTTACACTTGCGTCAGTTGCGTGTTGTAAGCGTTTTGCTAGCGTTTTGTTACCGAGATGGACAGGGGTTTGGGTTTGAGGTTTTGGGCATCAGTTTATAATGTGAGAAATCAGGTGTAAATGATTTGAAATGGAAGTGCTTGAGCTAAGCGTCAGTTGCTCAAGTTATTGCCTTGCTATACTACTAAATTTTAAAGTTATTTATTATTTATTTCCTTAAAAGATATATACGTGCATAGAAATATTAACTATGAATCGCAGAATGATACAAGATTCGCAAGAAGGTGGTGAGCTAGGAATAGCTCTGCCAGATTATAATAGTGAACAGCCTTCAGGTGAGAATTGCTATTATCGCTGATTCCATGATTACTAATTTTCTTTTTAGAGGATTGTAAAAGACCTCCACTTTCTATAAGATCCATCATATACGGTGGGTTGATAATACTCCTATTTAATGTTTTTTTGGGAGCTCTACTGTATCTATTTTATGTTTTTCTGTGTTTGGTGTCGAAGGAACAACGTGATAAAGTGCTTACTGCAGTGAGCAGTTCTTTTGCCATTGTGGTAATTGTTATATTCGCTCGATTAGAAGTATGTAAAGATCATAATTTTGTAATTGTTTAGTAACAACTTTAATTTTTTACAGGACTTGTCAAAAAACAATCCAAACTTTTATTACATTTAGGTCTAGGCAATAAGTAATTTAAGGACAACTATTATAAAATAAACTTCAGTTCAAACTTCTTTATTATCTTTTAGTAAGGTGTTTTAGTCTTGAATATTCAGACTATTTAGTTGTTGCCATGTGGAAAGTAAACAAGATTCGTGGACTAATTCAAAATATAGCAATTTATCCATGAGTCAAATGACGTCAAGTTTCTTTTCGATTTACGTCATTTTGTGTTAGCTACATAAAAATGTTTTGTATACACTTGTAGAATTAAGCTATTTTCGATATTGTGTGTAAAATTGTTTAGTATTTTTATAAGTGTACAATTCCGATATTCAGTGTGTTTAGTATATTTAGTGTATGATCGCGAAATTAACTGTGTAGTAGAATGTCTTATAACAATAGAAGAATTTCTCGTTGGTATTTTGGGGGTGTTGCCAGCTCATGTGCAGCCATGGTCACTCATCCACTGGACCTGATGAAGGTGTTAATACAGACACAAAAGGATAAACTATCAATAGGTACTACATTTGTCAAAATCACCAAGGAACAAGGGGTTTTGGCATTGTATAATGGCATCTCAGCGTCACTCCTGCGCCAATATACCTATACACTAACTCGCTTTGGTGTTTACATTGCGGGCGCCAATCTGATAGATAGCTCTACGATGGCCAACAAGGTATTCTTGTCTGGCCTGGGTGGTTTTCTAGGTGGTGTGGTGGGTCAGCCGGCAGATTTAGTCAATGTGCGTCTTCAGAACGATATTAAATTGCCGCCGGAACAGAGAAGAAAGTAATTGATGAGTAGCTAGAGTACACCCTTTATATTTGATTGTTGATTTTCTATTTTACATACATCAGCTACAAACATGCTATAGACGGACTGGTGAGAATTTGTCGTGAAGAAGGCTGGATGAATTTATTCAATGGTGTGTCAATGACAGCAATACGTGGTGCATTCATGACAATTGGCCAAATTGCATTCTATGAGCAGACCAAAGAAATACTTATCTCCCTCGGCTGTGCCCAAAATGCAAGTACTTATATTGTGGCATCGATAGTTGCCGCATGTACAGCTACAGGGTGTACGCAGCCCATTGATGTAATTAAAACACGCCTGATGAATGCCAAATCTGGTGAATATTCTGGTATAACCGATTGTGCATATAAAACTGCAAAAGAGGGGCCCACGGCTTTTTTCAAAGGCTCCGTTCCGGCGCTTACTCGTCTCGGACCACACACAGTCCTGTTGTTCCTAACGCTTGAGTACCTGCGCACACGTTTTGGTTACCTTCCAGAGCAGAAATAATAATTTTTTTAGATGTAATTTTGTACTTCATGACGAATATGTAAATTGTATAGTTTTAGTGTAGTAACTTTGAATTTCAATCGTATTTGTCGATTGCCTTGAGAAAGTCTAGAAAATAATTACGATTAACGACCATTAGAATGGGCAAGTAAATATAAATTTGTGTGCAATCAATGCAGTCGATACATATATTTATGAATTATGCAATAAACAGCCATTAAAATCCTGCGTACTTGTGCATAAATCGTGTAATTTCTGCGGTTTCCCTTATTGTCCGCATTGTCATTGCAAGGCCATTGACGATGATATAGACTAAAAGACAATCTGAAGTCCGCAGTATAATTTAAGCAACGGTCAAGGACAATGTGTCATTAACTGGCGCAGTAATAAGAATGAGAATCAGATGCGAAAGGATTGTGGGAGTTTGTTTAAATATTACTTTAATATTTATGTGAAAATTGGGCTCTTAACCCGACACAATCGCAGAGCATATAAGAGGGTTTGGAAATTGCATTGTAATTTAAATTCTACTCCAATAAATTGAAGCACATTTTTAACTGGCGCTTTTATATCTGAGCGTCTCTCATTTCGCAAGCCGACATTATCCGCTTTATGCACGGAAGTCCATTTATATTGAAGTCGGAGCGAGATTGGGCGTGGCACAATTGGGAGTGGGAATCCGGACAATAAAGTGGCTGAGTGGAGACTGAATTGCAGCTCGGAACTCACAAAGCGTTTAAATACATTCGTGTCCGGTGCCATTTCCCTTGCCGGCATGAGCATGGGAAATGCAATAAACTTCTAAATCAGTCGATTAAGCTGCGAGTGTTGAGAGAGCTGCGAACAATGCGAATGCTCCTAAAAGCATGCTAAGAGTATTCCAGCACACACACACACACACACACATACGCACGTATTGCGAAACAAAAGTTGTGAAAAATGTTAAGCAATTAAAATAAGTAGCGAGCATATCATGTGCCACAGTGGGAGCAGACATCGTATTCCGTTATCTGCCTTTCTGCCTCCCTTTCGGTTCCTCCCTTCCATCCCTGTAGATGTAGCTCTTTGCAAAGTGCACTGAAAGAGATCCAAAAAGAATAAAATAAAACTTAGCTGGAGTTAAAATGATTAAAAGTTTTGTAGTAATATAGAATATATTCGATAAACAATTTTATGCATTTAAAAATTGAGTTATAATTCAGTTATAATTATAAATATTTTAAGTATAAAAAATGGGAAATAAATTCACAAAATACGCAATCATTTAAGGGCGCTTATTAACTGTGTTTTCTTTCTATTGATATTATTTTTAGACCCTGTACTTTAAAAAAGTACAAAAGGGTCTATTAAGATTGTGCAAGCCCGAAATGTATGTAACAGGCAGAAGGAGGCGTGGCAGACCCCACAAAGTATATATATTCTTGATCAGGACGACGAGCTGAGTCGATCTAGCCATGTCCGTGTGTCCGTCTGTCCGTCCGTCCGTCTGTCCGTCTGTCTGTCCGTCTGTATGAACACCTAGATCTCGGAAACTGTAAGAGCTAGAGACATCATATTTGGCAGTTAGATGCCCCTATAGTGCAAGCAGATCAAGTTTGTTTTAGATTTTGGATACCTCCCCCCTTCCCCCAAAAACCGCGAAAAACTGCCACACCCACAATTTTAAAGATACAAACTTGTGTTTTGGCATACGATAATCTTATGATAATCTTTATCTTTATGAATTGTGGCTCAATCGGATAATAAACACCGTAGATATTCAAGATTCAATTCCCTGTACTAGGTAAGGGGGGAGCAGCGCGAGCGTAGGTGTGGTTGCGGGTGACTTTACGATATGTGTGCATGTGTGCGTGTTCGTTAGCGTGTGTGTGTGCAAAGGAAAGTACAGGGTCTCCTACTGTCGGTTGCATCCGACTGTAGCTTTCCGAGTTTTTTTTGAATTAAAGAAGACTCAACTTATAATTATGCCTTTTATTTTAAAATCAACTTTATCAAACGAATCGGTTGTCATGAGTACAGAATTTTCTTTACTGTTCAAGTAATATGAAGGCAAGATATTCAGTGCAATACTCCGCTCCTTATACAATCATCTATTTTGAAGTCATCATCATCTGACTGATTTACATATAAGAAATCTTCGATTAAATATCCTTTCATAGGACTACCGTGAATTGATTGCCAGTCATTGAGAGTTTTCTTTAAATGGCCTTCGTGTCCTAGTTTAAATAAACAGCATAGTGAAAATTCTTTTCAGTACGTATTTTGCAATACCATTTTTTCCTCAATAACTGAAGCGTTTAAATGCTAAACACATACACATATCGAAAACCATAAGAGTATATCTTTATAATTAGATCTCAGCAACTGTATCTTTCAGTCGACATACCGTTGATAGCCTCGCTGTTAAGCGCCAGTAAAGTAGTTTACAATGCCAAGTTCTACTCAACGAATGCCAACGGCACAGTTTCCAGCCAAATGGCTACACGTACTTAATGTGTATAGGCAAAAAACCAAAGCCAAAAACCACAACCAAAACCGAAACCAAAACGAAGGAGCAACGAGAGAAGAGGCGAAGAGACGCAAGGCAAATTCAGTCAGCGACTAGCAAAACTTGGCTCATTAAAGATTAAGGCACATTAACGCCAATGGTGTGAGGGGGCAGCAAATTTCGGCACCATCAGCATAAATATTTATGTAAATTGGGATTAAAAGTATTTTGTATGTATTTTAGAGTCAAAAACTTTAGCAATAAGAGAGCCTTTACTGTCTTCTAAGCAAATTGCCATTTAATTAGTTGAAAACATAAGGCAATTGCTACCTTTAAATTTCATTCTATTGGCCTTCTAACAAATATACCCGATGCAGACCTTGCCCTATTTTTAGTAAGCCAGGAAAAAATACTTCTATACTTCTATGAAACGTGTGCGGTTTGCTGCATCTTTTTGCTTTTAGGAAAATTTTGTGCTTTATGCAGCTGTTTTGTTTCCACGTCAAGGCCAAAAAAGTAAAAAAAATAATATGTATGAGCAAAATAAATGCATGATACTGTTGGAGGCGACTATTATTTATGCCGCCACGTACCGAATATAAACTAAAAGCTCATGAAAGCAGCAGACCATAGAGTTGCTATACTCTGAGCAAAGGTATGCAAATAGTCAAGGCCATACATTCCAGATAACCGCATGGTATAAATAACACCAGCAATTGGCCATGATATGCACAAATGTTTGCCTTAATCTAAGATACTACTACACCTACTACAGTCTGGATAAAATGTTACCCATGTACCCATTCATATTGGCAATAAATTGATCAGCCTTCATGCGGAACTCATTAATATGCATTGAATTTGAAATGTTGTTGTGTTGGATGAAAAGTTTTAGATGAGCCTCTGATGCTTACGAAATGTTTATTGGACACATTGTTGTCTAATGAAATTAGTCGCATTTATGCACAATTTCCGGCTACAAGCTCACACACTAGTCACGTATGTGTGTGTGTGTAAGCCTACAAAATTTTGATGCTATTTACTGTTGAAATTTCATTACTTTATGTAAACAATGACACGTGTCAATTGGACGTCGCACTCCTCCCGTTGCCCATGGTGGGGCATTAGGGCATTGGCGCATGCGCGGATAATGGGGGAAGAGCGTGTCAACAATCCGTTATCCCTTTGCTGATTTCAAAATGGTATATGAAACATGGCAGTAAATCATTTTCATGCTCGTGTGTTATATTCAATTATCAAAAATAATTTAAAATAATTTCATGTGCCCAAGCACACACACAACAACATACACACA
Source organism: Liodrosophila aerea (assembly GCA_035045005.1). Classification (NCBI taxonomy): domain Eukaryota; kingdom Metazoa; phylum Arthropoda; class Insecta; order Diptera; family Drosophilidae; genus Liodrosophila; species Liodrosophila aerea. The sequence goes on from JAWNNL010000292.1 coordinate 258,179, forward strand.
CACATAGTATAAAGTAACAAGCTGAGTAATTCTTGGAGTTAGGACTTTTGGTGGCTCGCTTGCTGGTCACGTCGTAATCAGCAAAAGGTTCGTCTAGTTGCGGTTATAAAGCCAAGCACGTGACTCGCATTTGGTATGCGAAAACGTTCCTCTAAATACAAATTTCTAATTTATGTAGTTTACGTTTTGGATTTATGTTGGCATTTGTGTATGATTTTTACTTCAAAATGTACACACACACTCACACACACATGCATAAGCATTTATTGATGGCTCTTTTAAACCTTTTCGCCTCGTTTCGTTTGTGTTTGCGCTGTTTACGCATTCAAGTGGCCACCGCTGCGTATGAGTAATGCGTTTTTAACGCGTGTGCTAATTTAGTACCTCAAAAGTGGTCTTCATTCGAGTGCAACTTGTACACACCGGCAGCATACTTATTCGCTCAACTGGGAGCAGATTGCCATTTGAATTAGTCAACTGAGTGCCATTTATGTGGCAAAATGTACGCTTTTAATTAATCTATTAAGCCCATTAAGTTGGCTTCCTGGTAGACAATTTCTGTTTTGTGTTTGTTGCCTTGACACTGTGCGAAACGCTGAACTTGCGACATTTCTTTATAGCAGGAAGTACGCCCAGTGGGCGTGACGCAACAACAACAAAGGGGGGCGCGGCCAATCTCATAATCAGTATAATTTTCATGTAAATAGAAGTAGAGGCAAAGCAAACATGCAGCTGCCAACCACAACAACCACACACACGCACACACAACCACTCAGCCACTCAACCACACACGCACATAGAATATGAACAGGCTGAGATTTCATGCTGAGGTCGAGACATAAAGACAAAAGCCAGCATGTCCACAGCAAGATCTTGGCCTTGGCCACCATTTGGAGTTTTTGGGCTGCTTGACTGCCTGCTGGTTGGCAAAACCCTAGATCGAGATTATGCGCCAAGATAATTATTTGGCCTGGCGCACTCTGAAGTGGCCACTGCCTAACGTTTCGACAATCATTCCCCTAGTCGTAGGCATAGTCATGCTCCCGACTCTTGACTCCCATACGCATTTCCATTTACATTTACATTTCCACATCCACATCCTCGTCCACATCCACTTTCAGTTTCATGTCTCAGCGCTTTATGCTCCTTGCGCCTGTTGGCAAGTTGTGCCCTAGAGACTAGTTGTGCGAGTGTAATTTTTGCGTGTGTTGATTTCACTCTATGTGTGTGTGTGTGTGTGTGTGTGTAGTATGTTATTATCTTTGCTGGTAGGCGTTACGTGCAAGTGTCATAAATAAAATGGCAACTATGTAAGGGCTGCTCCTGCTCCTACTGCTGCTCTCTGATGGCTTAAACATCATCATTATTATGTTTGTAAGTACATACTATATGTATTCTTTCAACTTGCCTGCTGTTGGTCAGGCCATCATCTCCTTTCGAGTGAATTACACAACGATTTGGTGGCTCTGCTTAAATTTGATTTCGTTTGCACTAATTGTTGGCAGTGTAAAAATATGACCGAGCATTAATCACAGGCACCAGGACTCGGTTACAAATGCTCCCAGACTGTGGGTGGGCAGTGGCACATTTAATTGGATTTCTGTATGGATTTATTGTCGATGTTCGTGTAAACAATAACGATAATAGTAACTGCGTTCATTTGTACAATTTCGAAATAACAATTCTCCTCATTTCGTTTCACGTAAAAGTTTGATCTCTGCACTTCATTTATGTAGCTATCATTAAATACTATTTATAAGTACTTTTCTTTACTTGCGTATGTACTATAAGTAGAATTCAATTACACAAGGGTAAACAGCAAATGCTCTGCTCATCGTATTCTCTTTGGGTGTATGACTGGCCAAATCGATACAGTTGCTGGCGAACTTCGGTTCATTTGGGTTGAAGTTTTTACTTTAATGAATGTGGAATGCTCTATCGGGACATTCTTTGTGTTATATATAAAACTTAGTTGATATATAAAACGATGGTTGATAGGAGTTGAAATTTGAAATTTAAATTTAACTAGGTAAAGTTAAATTAAATGAGTTTGTTTAGCTAAGTTTAGAAGAATTTGAAATCAGACATTACTTTTAAATTTTTTTTTTTAAATTTTTCTCCTAAAGCGAAATACTTATATTTATCTCTTTATCTCTTTGAATTCATCCTCCCCCGACCCTTCTCAATGTCTATCTCTATTTACCCACAAGTTGACAATCACTCTGTGCTTCCTGAAGATACCTAAAGCAGGTGTAAATATATGAATATGCAGTAGGTGGTTAGAAGCCAACCGCACCCTAAAGTACTACGAATTACTGAATGCTCATAAATTGTCCATAAGTAACTCACACACACTCATACAATGACTGATACTGTATACATATAGATAGATAGTGCCAGTCATGCGACCAAAAGGTTTTTAATACCAGAGCTAAGTCAGTAGCAGAAGGACAACGTTCATAGAATTGTTTGTCATGCCAAAGTCAATTTACTCCATTCAAAGGCATTTTATTGGCAACTTGACAAATGCTAATGGCTCATACTCATACTCATACCCATACCCACAACCCACCCACAACACACACACGCTCACGCTTGGCAACTCATGTGTCTTGTCAAGGGTATGGTATGTGGGTAAATTGTGTGTTTCGGGCCAAAAAGTTTGCATGTCATTCAAGCTGCTTCATTTTAGCGTCACCTTTTACTTTTTTCTTTACCCCTGAACAGGTGTGAAACAAGGGAGAAAAGTAAAATTATATGTATGCTATGGAGAGCGTTGCAACGAGTAGCTGCAAAGTGTTGTCAGTTATTGTGGCCATTGTTGCTGTTGTTGTGCAATTTTAATGCACTGCTGTGGGTACTGTGAAAGTGCTGTCCTCTCTGCTCCAGTGTGTGTTTGTGTGTGTGTTCCGTATGATTTATTTTGTTTATCAAACATTTAATATTGTTTACAACTTGCTGAAAAGTTCAGGCGGTGCGCTTAAAAGTATGCTACAATTTCGGCTAACGCTGCACTATGGTCCAGGCGACCACTTTTCTTGGCATTAATTAATAACTCGAGAACGAAGCAATATTTTTTAATTCGGTTTTTTGAATTGAGTTCGAAAGGCTAAAAAGAACTCATTTTGAACAAATGGGCGTGGCACATCCTTTTTTAAGGAGTAAGGACATTCATATCCTTTACTTCTGAATGTTTTTCAAGCTAATAAATATAATATACTAGTAAATAAATACCACACAAAAAACATGTGTAACCTAAAATTTGGATGCCACGCCCCCTCCGCCTTCAAATAAGAAAATTTAAATTCAATGCTTTATTACAAAGCCAATTTTCAATATATTGGGTTGCGATTTAGTAAACATGCAATTGTACACTACATTTATCTCTACTGAAAATTTCATTAAAATCGGATGAAAAACACGGAAGTTATTAAACAAACAGTATAACGCGCGCCCGCCTCTATGTGTTATTTTGGCCACCTTTGCTGGCCAAAATTAATAACTCGCGAACGGTACGAGATATTTTGATTTAGTTTTTTGCATTGGGTATATATAAACAATATCAAATGGATTTTACAAAAAAGTGGGTGTGGCACCGCCTACTTTTTATTTATGCATAATTCTATTGCACTTTTGCCAATTTTGCATAAGATTAACAGAAAACATTCGTGCTTTCTCCATTACTCGACTTTCATTAAAGCGGACAATGCTGGGTTCAATATGCTCACAAATAAAAGTGAAGACTGCGTGCTGCTTGTCACGACTGCACTTTTTCTTACGCCATACTTCCAGCAGGGCCGCATTGCCAATTGAGAAATTGCAACCTAATAAATCAAATTTCAGAAAAACGAGCAGAAACGGCATATTGAGACTTTATGTGTTAAATAAAGAATTAATGGCTCTACAACATGGATATAGACACTCACTCAACAAATTCCAACAATTTTTTAAAACTCTTCTCAAAGTTGAATTTTCTTTCCAAAAGACATGTATGAACGACACTTGCTAAATTAATAAATTGTTAGAAATACAAGCACAAAATAAGCAACAAATTAGTATTAACACATAGTAAAAAACCTGAAGTTTGCACATTCATTTCAAATTTTATTGTTTAAAGTTGTTTCGTTGTAAAATAACTAATTTTAATATGCACTACAAAATTAAGCTTTAGGCACGTGCGCGTTGTTCGTTTACAACAGCTGATTTAACAGCTGTTAGCTTAACAGTGGCGCCATCTATCGGAATTTCTGGTTTGCAACATTACAGTTTGAAGTGTTTCTGATGTGTGACTCCAAAACTTAATTGATAATTTAAACTTTCAAAAAATGACTTTATGCCAAAAAAAGGTATCGCCTGGACCATAGTGCGCTGCTGAAAGGCAGTATGTACTAGTATGTAAAATGTACATTGTTCATACATATGTATGTATTGCTGTGTTGTTATGTTGTTGCTGTTGAGACACCAAGGGATCCGAGTACGTACTCTCAACCCAACTACAATATTCATATGCTCAATTATTTAATACACCAGACGAGTTACCCAACTGCTTTGGGTTGCTTCAATGGCTTTAAGCCGGCAAAGCGTTCACCAATTAAAATGCTGGCATTGGCATAGCCTTTGAACTGGCTTCGCCTTTTCTGTTGTCTGCGTTAGACACGCTTTCAATTGCAGTTGCCGGAGTTGTGTATTTAATGTTTTGCTGCCATTTATTGGCCTATGTAAGCAAGCGACCAGCTCCACCAGCTACAACTCTGGCTATTGTTGGGGCAGCTACAAAGGGACAAACACTCGACCAGCTTAAGGAAGAACAGAAGGTGCCTTGTCGACTCATCGCCTCATACTTTGCTTTATTTATGGCTGGCAGAGACTTAGTTATTGTTGCTGTTGTCATGAAAGTCACTTTAACAGGCTCTATACCCCATCTCTTGCCTTAGAGTCGCCTTTTGTGTGTCTGAATTATTGATTTTCATTAGAGGCTATAGCTCCGATTACATTGACAGTCACTGTCCGTATTTTCTTAGCTTGTTTTATGCGTTTATTTTTGTTTGTGTTTGCTTTAAAGTGGAGCTCGTCTAGCTTAAAGTCTGCCCACTGTGAGCTTGTTGCGTCTTCGTTGCGGGGCATTTTTAATTTAATTAAAAAGTATCGCATCGACCAGCGTCATGGCCACAATGCAATTGTAAGGTTTCCATTTTAATTAAAGTTTTCACGCGCATTCACTTTGCCTGAAATGCGCAAATCGTTGGACAAACTGTGCTGCCCCAGCCAGAGGATAGATAGTGTACGAATATTCAAATTTCATATTCCGTTGCGAAAGCAAAATACAGTTGGGAGCGTCTATTTAAATTTTCAAAGCAAAGCGCAAAACTGTAGCAGCAGAAGACACAGATAGACACGGAGAAACAATGAGACTGCGACGCGGAGGAGAGCAAAAGGAATGAGAGTATACGCTGATTTTCAGTTTGCCAGTTATGCGGCACCGAAGCTTTAAGTGCCACTCAAACTGTAGCCGTACAGCTAGAGCCAATTTGTAGGGTAACTTTTTTTTTTCTTGGTCCCTTGGCATGCTGCCAATCGTAGAAGCAGCCAAGCCAGAGCCTTGGGCATTCTTTCTTTGGCAATTAAACGATTATTTCAAAGCTTAGACGCAGGTGTTTCATTCGATATTGATGTGTTGACTTAAAGTATAACAACAGACACCCTAAACAAGGCTAACTTTGGCTTTAATATGCTATCAAATCTCAGCCACTATTAGTAGCTATTTTGCATACTGAGAGGGGTTTTATGTCACACACACACACACTGGCACACACACTTGTCTAGTCGTGCGTTGTCTGGCATAAGCAACTCAATACAGGTGTCTGCTGATTAATGCAGCTGAATGCCCAGGTTGTGCTTGCTGTGCATAATTTATTCGAAAAGTTTGCAAACTAATTGAGCAAATTGCCAAGGCAAATATTATGCTACCTGGCAGTTTCTCAAGGGTTGCAGCTAGTATTTAACCTCTCTGCCATTGCTGACCTCAGCATTGAGCTTAAGTTTCGCAGTTATGCCAAGACATTGAGTTTCCATAAACAAATAGTATTCAGCTAGACAAGCGAACAACTAATAATTAAAACGCCAATTGAAAGGAAGAGAATGACGAAGCAGCACTAGCAGCAGAGTTAATGGAAATGAAAATACTCAATATTGTCTCAGCCCAGTACTGGACAGGGACCATCGAGCAAGCACCAAGCACCAAGCATACCAATTTAATTTCGCTCAATGAGCTCACTTTGGGGACCTACAGCTCAACTGTAGTGCTGTTCACTTCTTTACGCCCAGCACGGAAAAATGTAGAAGAGTCTATTAAGTTTTTGCAAAAGGAAAAGAATAAGCTGAATACTCCACACAGTATATGTCTGTCATGGTAAGCCAAGTAGATCGAGTTCTATCTCTTTGTCGGTCTGTATGGCTCCGGTTCATTCTAATTGTGCCCTTATCTCTGTGTGTGCCTGTTGATTAAAGGCTAAGCGTAGTGTCTTCTTAGGTCAGTTCTGTCTGACTGCAGTCTTTCCGTCTGGTTTTCTATTCATTGCGTACTAATTTAGGTGTCACTGCTGTGCTGCGAGCTTAAGAATGAAATGGCATTTGTTATAGTAGTAGCATGTTCATCAAGCTAAATGGCGGTTTGTCTTTATTTGCAGCTCCAAGCTGTGGCTTGCTTAAATTTTCTTTTACATTAAAGTTTTTGATCCCTAATGAGACCGAAGAGCACTGCAGGAATATGTTTTTATGAGACTATAAGACACCCTGTGGCGGTGCATTAACTAGTTCCATTTTTTAGCGTAACTGACCTAGTTATAACCCTTGGGAATAAAAAGCCACCTGCATGATGTCAGCTAAGAATTACAATATATTACATTTTCACCCGCTTGCATGTCGGTTTATGTTATTTATATACAAATTAAAAATTCAAAATATAAGCAGAAAGGTGAATTATAATTGCTGTTGGTAAGTATGTGCTAATCGGAGTAGTGACCGGGTTTTAAGTACTGCAATCGAGAGCGCCCGATTGGTTCACTGACTCAGCTTAATGTCGTTAACGTTGGTAATGAGCTAAAAATAGCAGAGAGACCAAATCGATGTGGCCATGCATGGGCGAGCACAATTCAGCTGGGATGAGGACAGACCAAATTAGAAAGGTCAAAGCAAACATAGGTTTGTACTTAACTGCACTGGTTTTTCACTCAGCCAGCTTGTTAAGGTGCCATTAAAATGGAATTCGATGTGGTAACCACATACTTTCTAGTCCATTGTCCAACGTCCACCTCATAAGGACTCAAGTGTTGCACCATTTCTCTCCGTTGGATTTACAATTAAATTAGAAAGCTGAGCCTTCAGGGCAGCAGTTATAAACTTTGTCGACGTGGTCCGTGCGGTTGTAGGTGACGTAATAAAATACGTGACAAAATTTGGTGGCAACTCTGGTGCAAACAGATGTGGCAGATGTGGCTTTCCGCTCGGAAAGGGCAACACATGTGTGGGCAATTGACCTTTGCACAGTCAGTTCATTCAACTCAGCTTCCGTTTCTTTCTATTATTTATGACAAAATAATGAAATTGTGGTAAACTGCGAAAATCTAACAGAATACTAATGTAATGGCCAATTGCGTTAAATTTATTTAATATTGATAATATGTATATAAATTGTGTTAATTTAAGGTGTTATTACGAAGCTTAAAGTTATTGTACAAATAGTTACATGCAAATTCGGGATTATACTAATTATTTTATATATAGTATGTGTTAAATTTAAATTTTATTGCGGTTTATTATCAATAAATTAAGAGTGCAAAGTATTCAGATGTTTGTTCCAAAAGTGCATATAGAATGGTATAACTTACACTAAAAGAGTTTATTTTGAAATTCACAATATTCTTATAATAATTCCACTCGAGTATTAAACACAATGATTTACGTTTAAATTTAAACTTTAATTCTTAATTCTCACAGAGAAAATGCCTCAATTCACTTGAACCAACTACTCCAAAGCGGAACTTTCTGTTCTTTTGAACAACTTGTTCACATAGAGAGTTGCCAGATCAACGATAGATAGCGAACTATCGATTAAAATACGATACATACTATATTATTTTATATGTGTACTTATGTATATATTGTAGAACTATTCCAGCAGGTGCACTAACTGAGAAAGTAAGAAGTGTTTAAAAAACTTTCTTGCATCTACCAATCTTGACTCTTGACCCCATGGCATTTTCTATTGTGCTTGTTTCACTGTGCAACGATTTTATATATTTATAAGCCCAAATGTTGTCTTTCGATTCAGCTGTACTTATTTCTCCTGTCTTGTCTTGCCGGCAGACTTTTGTCGGTGTTGCCAGCTGCACTTGTGCTTATTAAAGATTAACTGCATTGTCTGGCTGCACCAAGCACTCGGAGTTCAACGAGGTCAGTTGGGAGTGGGAGTGAGGGCGACTGACTGGCAGTAAAGTTCATGCAGCAGGGGCAACCGCTTAGAAGTCCAACAAGAAATATGAAACAAAAGCGCATCATCAAAAACTATATGGCACGCCTAATGGTCCTTTCCTTAAACTGGGTGTGAGTGGGTGTATGGTTGTGCCAGTGAGTGCCATTTTCTAGATTCGCTGCGCATTGAAATATTTAATAGATCTCTGTTTTCCACTGCACTCTCAAACGTTGCGGATTAAGCAACCGGCCCTAGGGTGTAGTGTAGTGTGGAGCGGTTCTTTCGACTATATTGGCGTTCTTTTTGATTGTGGCACTGTTTGACTGTAGTCTGGCAGTAGTAGTCCACGCTTGTTGGCGTTGCAGCTGCTGCGTTGTCCGAATGCAATTAAAATGTCAGCCCGGCATGCCATGCCAAAGAAAATGGCACAAAAAGGTCGAAATCAAATGCAATGCAGTGGCTCCAGTTGCTCTAGTTCCTCCACAGTTTGTCGGCGACAGAGTAAATACGCATTTCACATGCCGTAAGCGTAAGTAAACTGTTCCACTGGCAACATACAAATGACAGAGTTAGATTTTGCCAACAGTTTGTGAGTGAATAGCATCACGCCCCTACACGCTTACGTCTGGGCCATTAAGCGCACTTGTGCCACAAGTAAATTAATTTACTGGCAGCCATTTATGCTGCCCCCTCCCACTCCCCCCACCGCAACGAGAACAACTATAATAACAGCATCAGTAGTAGCAACAACAATAAAAATGAATAAAGAGAGTTGGTCACTTTATTGACAGCCGAACAGCTAACCGAAAAAAGTTGTGGCTGGCTAAAAGTTAAATAATAAATAACATTTAGCACAATGGCGCAAAGCAACGCACAGCCCCACCCTAAGTGTTTATCCCAATGTGGTCTGGGCCTTCCTCTGCGTTCCACCTCATCATTAAGAGCTGAAAGCTGGATACATGTTTTGGACCAATTGTTGTATCGATCATTTTAAGTAAAGCTAAGCCGAAACCAAATTGTAATGTAGCGCACAGTATATAATAAATACAGAAGCCTTCGTCACTTTCTATGTATTTCAAATAACAAGTTGTAAATAGGTATATGTAAAAATAATTTGATTAGAAGATATTGTATTGTAAGACATATTGTAAACTAACACAACACACAAATAGTATATTGATGCAATAAAACATTGTAAAGTTGCAAAATGACTATTGTAATGATTGGTTAACAGAGGCTGTTATTAACAGACTTCTACAGTGCAAAAAGAGTATGAATGTTAATAGTATCGATTGGCCGATAACATATTAGTTCGTAATCGAAGAAGAAGAAGTGCAGCGAGTAATAGGGCTGCAAAACTATCGATAGTGGGTACATCGATAGTTTTCAACTTCGATGTTTCAAAACCTCGATGTTTTCAAAAAAAACATCGATATATCGTTAAAACATCGAACATTTTTAAAATATTTTAGATTGCGATAAATACCATACTTTTTATGCTATATTAAAAAAATATATATAAAAGGCAAACATTAATTTTGTTTGTGTAAAATAATGTTATTAATTTATTAAAAATAAAAGAACAAAATTCATATTTTCATCAGCTGATTCCTCGGATCCAGCGCACAAAACAGAAGCAGCATGAGACACAGAAGCAGCGTTGACTTTGTCTAAAACGCAATAGATTTGTAATAATATACACTGGTGCTATTAAGATTTTTACTTACTTGATGTGCATAAAAACTTATCCATTTTATATGTAAAAGAACCGCCAATTATATTACGGCTGTAAGAAACTTAAAAAAAAAAAATGAATTTATAAAATTATACACATTTTTAATTCAATAAACTACCCTATTACGCGTAGCTTGAAGCGTCACCGTGCAGTAAAGCATCCGATATATCGATGTTCAATTTTTAACATCGATATATCGGACCATTTTGAAAACCTCGATACTATCGATGGTAACATCGATAGTTTTGCAGCTCTACTGCTGATGGCCGTGAGTGGTGGCTAGTGACCGTTATTGGGTTATAGGTTAGGTTTTCAACCGGAACACACCAGTGTTCCGGTGGCGTTTTTTACGTTTTCCACCGATATACCGGTGATTTTTAGGGCTAATTTAGATATGTAAGTGAGTTTTAAGTAGCTGGCCATATGCTGCTACTGCTAATGCTGCTGCTGATGGCCGTTAGTGGTGGCTAGTGACCGTTATTGGGTTATAGGTTAGGTTTTCAACCGGAACACACCAGTGTTCCATTGGCGTTTTTTACGTTTTCCACCGATATACCGGTGATTTTTAGGGCTAATTTAGATATGTAAGTGAGTTTTAAGTAGCTGGCCATATGCTGCTACTGCTAATGCTGCTGCTGATGGCCGTGAGTGGTGGCTAGTGACCGTTATTGGGTTATAGGTTAGGTTTTCAACCGGAACACACCAGTGTTCCATTGGCGTTTTTTACGTTTTCCACCGATATACCGGTGATTTTTAGGGCTAATTTAGATATGTAAGTGAGTTTTAAGTAGCTGGCCATATGCTGCTACTGCTAATGCTGCTGCTGATGGCCGTGAGTGGTGGCTAGTGACCGTTATTGGGTTATAGGTTAGGTTTTCAACCGGAACACACCAGTGTTCCATTGGCGTTTTTTACGTTTTCCACCGATATACCGGTGATTTTTAGGGCTAATTTAGATATGTAAGTGAGTTTTAAGTAGCTGGCCATATGCTGCTACTGCTAATGCTGCTGCTGATGGCCGTGAGTGGTGGCTAGTGACCGTTATTGGGTTATAGGTTAGGTTTTCAACCGGAACACACCAGTGTTCCATTGGCGTTTTTTACGTTTTCCACCGATATACCGGTGATTTTTAGGGCTAATTTAGATATGTAAGTGAGTTTTAAGTAGCTGGCCATATGCTGCTACTGCTAATGCTGCTGCTGATGGCCGTGAGTGGTGGCTAGTGACCGTTATTGGGTTATAGGTTAGGTTTTCAACCGGAACACACCAGTGTTCCATTGGCGTTTTTTACGTTTTCCACCGATATACCGGTGATTTTTAGGGCTAATTTAGATATGTAAGTGAGTTTTAAGTAGCTGGCCATATGCTGCTACTGCTAATGCTGCTGCTGATGGCCGTGAGTGGTGGCTAGTGACCGTTATTGGGTTATAGGTTAGGTTTTCAACCGGAACACACCAGTGTTCCATTGGCGTTTTTTACGTTTTCCACCGATATACCGGTGATTTTTAGGGCTAATTTAGATATGTAAGTGAGTTTTAAGTAGCTGGCCATATGCTGCTACTGCTAATGCTGCTGCTGATGGCCGTGAGTGGTGGCTAGTGACCGTTATTGGGTTATAGGTTAGGTTTTCAACCGGAACACACCAGTGTTCCATTGGCGTTTTTTACGTTTTCCACCGATATACCGGTGATTTTTAGGGCTAATTTAGATATGTAAGTGAGTTTTAAGTAGCTGGCCATATGCTGCTACTGCTAATGCTGCTGCTGATGGCCGTGAGTGGTGGCTAGTGACCGTTATTGGGTTATAGGTTAGGTTTTCAACCGGAACACACCAGTGTTCCATTGGCGTTTTTTACGTTTTCCACCGATATACCGGTGATTTTTAGGGCTAATTTAGATATGTAAGTGAGTTTTAAGTAGCTGGCCATATGCTGCTACTGCTAATGCTGCTGCTGATGGCCGTTAGTGGTGGCTAGTGACCGTTATTGGGTTATAGGTTAGGTTTTCAACCGGAACACACCAGTGTTCCATTGGCGTTTTTTACGTTTTCCACCGATATACCGGTGATTTTTAGGGCTAATTTAGATATGTAAGTGAGTTTTAAGTAGCTGGCCATATGCTGCTACTGCTAATGCTGCTGCTGATGGCCGTGAGTGGTGGCTAGTGACCGTTATTGGGTTATAGGTTAGGTTTTCAACCGGAACACACCAGTGTTCCATTGGCGTTTTTTACGTTTTCCACCGATATAAGCAATACGT